>JAGKTI010000119.1:135232-160909 GCA_018397915.1 Birgus latro
TTACACTTATCAACCCGACAAAATCTTCCTCAGGATTACCCACTAATGTTTAATAATGAACAGTTATGTCCTGCATCATCCTTGAACATGCTTGGGGTTTCATTCTCTCGGGATTTGTCTTGGAAAGAACATATTACATCTCTTGTGAAATCTGCTTCCAAGAGATTAGGTGTGCTAAGCCGATTTCGAACTTTCTTTACCCCTGCACAGGTGTTGACCTTGTACATGGGTCTTATTCGCCCGTGTATGGAGTACAACTCTCATGTGTGGGGAGGCTCCGCACATGCAGCTCTTCTCAATAGGGTGGAGTCAAAGGCTTTTCGTCTCATTAACTCTCCTCCTCGTACTGATTCCCTTCAACCTTTGTCTCTTCGCCGCACTGTTGCATCTTTATCTCTCTTCTATCGCGACTTCAATGGTCACTGTTCCTCTGAACTGTCTGCTTGCCTCCACCTCTACAACGGGCACGTAGTACCCGTCAAGCAACAAACTCTCATCCCTTTTCTGTCCAACTCCAATGCAAGAGTTAACCGTTACTCCCAGTCCTTCATTTATGCAACTGGTCAACTCTGGAACTGTCTTCCTCTGTCTGTATTTCCTACTTCCTATGATCTCCAATCTTTCAAACGCAGTGTGTCCAGGCATCTCGAATTGAACGGATCTTGAATTTGGCTCTCTTTTGTATTGTTTTTGCTTTTTCTTGGAGGGAACAGTATGCAGGCCTGTGGCCTTTGGTTCCTTCTTCCTTGCATAAAAAAAAAAAAACTTCAACCCATAGACAACGTTCAGCGCTTCCTGCTCTATCGTAGCATAGTTCAACTCTGCCTTGTTTAGAGCACGGCTGAAAAAGTCAATGGCCGAAGGAAGCCTTGGTCATCTTTCTGTTGCAAAACTCCGCCAGTCGCCGTACCGCTGGCGTCCGTAGTCAACACAACAGGTCTATCAAAGCGAGGAAAAGCTAGCAATACATCTTCCGCTAACCTTCGTTTAAGCTCACAAAACGCACGGTGTGCCTCCACACTCCACTCCACGCGCTGCTGTGTGTTCTTCACATCTCTTTTCCCACGAGTAAGTTTCGTGAGTGGCGCCGCTATCTGGGAGAAATTTTCCACAAACCGGCGATAATAATTCACTAACCCCAAGAAACTCTGGAGTTCTTTCAAAGTACTAGGAACCGCAATACCTTGGATTGCACAGATTTTCTCTGGCTGAGGGCTAATCCCTCAGTGGTGATGACATGACCTAAGAAGGATACCTCCTGTTTAAAGAAACTATACTTTGGCAATTTAATAGTTAACTTTGCCCCTTCAAGACGTCCCAAGACCTCATCTAGGTTATGTACATGAGCATCAAACGCCTTCCCATAAATGATAATGTCATCTAGAAAAATATGGGTTATCTTTCCCGTGAGACCAATCATGACTTCATCAATTATACCCTGGAAAGAAGCCGGCGCATCTTTTAATCCAAAAGGAAGGTTGCAGTATTCCCAGTGCCCTTCAGGTGAGGAAAAGGCCATAAGAGGCCTAGACTCCTCATCCAAAGATATCTGGTGGTAACCCTGCTTCAAGTCTAAATTACTGAAGTACTTATTCTCACCTAACTGTGAAAGAATATGCTCAATGTTGGGCAAAGGGTAAGGATCTGTAACTATCTGCTTATTTAAATGTCTAAAATCTAAGCAGATCCGCAAACCACCATCCTTCTTAACTACTGGAACCAGTGGCGAAGAATAAGGTGAACAAGAAGACCTGATAATCCCCTGTCTACGTAAATCCTCAAGTTGCTTACGTACTTGATCATGCCACTTTGTCGGTATACGGTATGGCCTACGGTTTACTACCGGTCCATCCGCACATATGTGATGATAGAAGTAGGATGAGGTCGTAAGCGGGTCCTCGGGAAGTGCAAACACACTTGGGTGTTTCCTTATTAGCCTTTTTAATGCTTCGTTTTCTCGGCTCGAAGGAATGGTCATCTGATCTACTTCCATGTACAGTTTCCGGAGTCTATCCTCACTCATTACACTAGTGATCTGATCTCCCTCTGGACTTACTTCCTCCCCCCACCTAACTTCTTCAGAAGGGGATACAGTACCTACCTTAAATTCTCCATCTATAAATATCCGGTCAGGGGTTAAATTCGTATACGCAACAGTAAAACATGTTCCTTCCCCTGTTGCCCCATTATCCACTGGACTTACAATGCCGGGCCACAACACTACCGCAATCGAACTACCAGTGTTTAGCATAAACATTCCTACCTCCCACTCACTTAACGCTGTCTTTAACGTTATTGCTCCATATGTATAAGGTTCCAGAATGTCTGTCCCATTTGTGACACACTGACTTGTCGCAAAATCCACTTCCTCATTTTCCTCGGATGAAGGAACTATCTCAGTTATCACAAAGGAAGGATTGAACTCTACATGAGAAACACTCCCTCCCTCGGTCACCAAATCAAGTTCCTCTTCCCCGACTTTTATACATAGCGGGTTGGCGGTGATACTTAGTCTGTGTGCGAATATGAAATTGACTCCCAAATTTATGGAAATGGCTGAGGGTAAGTCCCTCACTACCACAAATTCCTGATCATATTTCCTACCACTTAATTCTACCTGGAAATTCACCAATCCCAATATGTCCATTTCATCACTGCTAGCGGACACCAACCCACCGCCTCGATAAGGTCGGAGATCAGTATCAGGCCCTGATGCAATTTCATAGGTCTGTTGGCTAATCAAAGATTTACAAGCTCCTGTATCCAGGAGTATCTCACAATGCAAACTCCCACACATGCCTCTAACCACCGCCAGCTTCGCTACTCCATCACTCGTTGTGGCAATGATTAAGTTCCCCAACCCGATTCGTCCGGCTTTTTTTTTTTCTTCCTCGGGTGACTTAGTCCTTTTCCAATTACACTGGTCTGTACTATGCGTAGTACTCTGACATTCCCTGCACCTAGCTAGTGACTGTCCAGGATTGTCCACACGGACTGCACAGTGCTCAGCACGATGTCCCGTCATGAAGCAACGAAAACATTTAATCCTTTTCCTCTGCTCCTGTGACAAATGATCGTATTTCCCCCATTGGAGTGGCCTGTCCGCACGACACCGTTTGGCGAAGTGCCCTGGCTTCCCACACCTACGGCAATCATTATTATCACGGGAAGTGGCACCGCATGAACTCTGCTGAGTGTCTGTGCTGCCACTCGCATTCGTACGATTTCTCGCCCCAGTGTTCGGCTGAACCTTTGGCCTAGGCGACGCACTAACACTGCCTGCACTCGGGTTCACACTAGCAATCGTTCCCTGTCTTCTTTCTTTCAATACATTTTCTTCTGACAGAGGCGAATTCGTCTTCTCTGCCCACTTGACTCCTTCCTTCGCTATCTCTACTGGGTTACGGTTCCTGCTCTGTGGAATATGTGCAACATACTGCTTAGGAAACATGTCCAGAAAATTATTAACAATGATGAGATTCACTGATTCCCGGAAAGTGTCACGTAATGTAACAATCCTATCCCCCAGGCTCTGTAACCTGTAGAAGTAGTGAAGTGGGATTTCCCCGGGGTTCCGCTTCGCCGTAAGTAACTCCCGGTGTAACGTTTCTAGACTTTCTTCAGTGTAATATTGGTCCTTCACGCGACCTTTGAAACTATCCCAGTCATCATTAGAGTCCCGGATTAAAATCTCCATAATCTCTTGTGCAGGACCGAGTGAAAACGTCCTAGCTACCTCCATTCTTCCCTTCGTAGTCCACTTCGAAGTATCATTTGTCCTCATCTCTATATCACTTAACCAGATCATAACATCTGGCTTCAATCATTTTCCTGGATATTCCGGTGTGGAGCGAAACTTTGACCTACAAAAATATTTCATGGCTCCCAATTGTTGTATGGGATTCTTACTATTATCTGAGATGGCCTGAGATAATTGCTGAGATAATTGAGCAATATCTGCCCCAGTAGTGCTCGAAGGGGGGGGGTTAACTGGTGTTGAAGTCATTTCGTCAGAGTCTTCTGTGTCAGGATCGTCAGAAACAGAGTCAGAACCAACAGAAACAGAGTCAGAATCGTCTGAATCAAGTAATTCCTCAACTGGGTTTAGATCGTCCTCCCAATTAAAATCACTCATTTACAGAACAAATTAAAAAAGAAGAAGAATATTCACTATTCACTATTTCTTCCTTCCATTTCCCTTAAGTTGTTTCCTTTAATTACTCAAAGTTGGGAATAACAATTAAATCTCACTGTTATCCCAAACCGCTGCTACCAAATGTCGCAGCATTGTGATCTCAAACCGCTGCTACCAAATGTCGCAGCACTGTGATCCCAAACCGCTGCTACCAAAATGTCGCACCGCTGCCTAGGTGTCGATATGGTATTTCTCGGGAATATTATCCTCCCGTATTTAATACTGAGGGTAGCATGGAACCGCCTCGACACCGGTAACGCGTGACTGGTGGCTTCACTAACACGCCACTACACGCATGTACTTAGAACTGGGAACTGGAAGAAGTGAAAGAATAAAATGGCTTTTCTAGGCTTTAATTACAAAATAGTATTTACAAAAATCTACAAACAATTCTGAGGTATTTCCCACCTCATTTCACTTCATATAAAATGCCGTGCCATGAAACTGCACATACATATCTACTCTCAATTCACTTTATTACTAACACTATATTAATAAATCAAAGCCTTTATAAAAGTTCTATGCTTAAAAGCATTTTATATATATAATCCCATAATACTTTCCGGTGCCGTCACAACAAAGCACTCTTTTTAATCACTCATATATATAAAGTTACACTGTTACCTTAATACAGGAAAAACACATTTAAATATATAAAGTCTTCTCTCCTTCCGTTTCAAACTAGGAGTCCTCTTTTCCAGTCCCAGACGACAGACAAATATAATAGCACTGTCCACCAATTGTACCCGCAATTACACCTGCATGTACTTTTGACTTACTATTACTAGAAGTGCCCTCATTGCTGCCCCCTGGAACCCTACTCTCGGCCACACAGCGACGTCTCCGCGCCAGGCTACGTCAGGCTGCGCCCTTCCGTCACGATATCCGCCAGAGCTCTGCCCTATGCTCTAGTCTCAACTGAGATCTGTACCCCTGTCTGGCCTCAAGGGTTGCCGATGTTCACCAGCAGGTCACATGGTTGCGAGGTGGGTGATGGCTTCACCCACTCATCCACCGCCGTCACCCACATCTCACCCGCGTCTCATCCACCGTAGAGGCCCGAGCAGAACGCTGTGTCAGCTTGAGCTCTCACGGTCTGAAAGTGCCTAGCCAGCACTTTTCCTGTATAAACAACTTGACCAACACCATCATTACTCCTTCTCTCTATCTTCTCCCTCCTCCTTCCTCCATTTAGTTCTTCCTCTCAACCTCCCTTCCTTATTCCACCTCCCTACATTGCCCACAGCTGTACACAGAATCCATCAAACCCCTATTCTTTCCCTCCTGTCCGTGTTTCACTCTAAACTCACGCCCAGCAGGTATAGTTGCTTCCACACCTGCTACAGCTGCGTGTCTGCTTACACCTGCCTGAGGGGATGCTTGTCGGCTTCTCAACAATACACACATCTTACTGTAAGTCGGTGGGTACGGTGGAAGGATTCACAGCCCACTACACATCAGCCCTCTCATTCACCAATGAACACAAATTTGACATCACTTTGCTATCAAGAAAATGATTAAAAGCAGCCCCAGGAGTAGAAAAAGTAGAGGCATCATATCCTGGGCAGGACCATTACTGAAGGCATGAATGGCGTCTGACCATTGGTCTGCAAAAATGGCCAGCAGAAACCTCCACCCACTCTCCTCAATTGGGTCATCTTCCCCCCATAATTCATTATTACTTAGTGATAACTCACTGTCAGTACTATCATCCTCACTGGACTCCTCTGGCACAGAGGATGCATCAGAATATTTGTCACTGCTGTCTGACATGGCTGTGTATGCTTGAAAACAGTCACAGAAGAAAATCACAATAAATTCCCAATATGGCAATGCACAGATACGACTATTGACGTAATCCTACCTCCTCGAGTTCAATACACACACTGAGAGCCAAGTACAAAGTAGGAGCCAATAAAACTGGTGAGCAGTGATGTTTCAGATGACATCATTTGTTTGAGCTGTCATTGGTTGGTGGGTGGAGTTTATTTTTCTATCCCAGTGAGGTATACCAGGCTCAGAGAATGCATATAGGCCAATAAACCACATCCCAATACATACTGATGTTGTGGAACGTAAAAGGCTATGTCATGGACGCCATTACTGAGCGCTTTGCAAACATAAACACATACGTCACGGGCGTGAAGGGGTTAAAAGAGGATAGGGATGTTGGAGTACCATAAGTACATTAGTGTAATTCTTGTACCAGCTTGCTCAGTTCCATTTGACTGTACTTAAGAGATCATTGTATGTAGTGTCTTGACAGATTTATAAAACTGTTATGTAAAATGAGAGCTATCTGTAGTGTGTGTGAAACTGGAGTAGGATTGTGATGATGCAAGCAGATGAACTTGTCACCAATCCTCCTCCTCACCTTGCTTACAAAATTGTGTGTTTTCAGTGATAGACTTCTGCCTGACTAAGGAAATGTCGTGTGATGTACTGACAAACTACACATCACTGCGTTTGGTGTGGGCATCCAAGGCATCTTGCCGTCAGCGCGCAGGAAGGTGTGGGCGTGTCTCACCAGGCCGGGTCTACCGCCTTGTGCCACAGCGCTTTTTTGAGGTTAGTTTGGAACTGATTAAATGCTTCAACACAATGATGTATGGTATATATTTATGTTTTTAATCATTAATGCTTATACAACCAGAAGGTTTTACTGACAACCAGACATCCTTCCTTAAGAAATAATGTTCCCAACCAACATTCCACAAGTCACTTACTGCAGTTCAAGAAATGACCACCTCACCTCATCAGACACTGGCTGCCTATGCCAGCCCAGAGCTGTGTCGTACGCCGTTGAGCCAGGTGGTGCTGAAAACCAAAGTGCTGGACATGGGGGAGCCTCATACACTGCTGGCCCTTGCTCTTGACCCTCCGCTCAGGGCTGACATCTGCCGCACCGTTCTTGTACTGAAACAGGTGGGGACATCCATGGGGGAAAGTTTAAAGATATACAATCATAGACGTAATGGAAACTTAAAGCTTGGCTAAATATCACTTAAACTTCTTGAAAATATTAAAACCTAATGTAAGATAACTTTAGCTCAAATGAAATACAGTGTAATTGAATTTAATGGAACATTACTTTACCCTGGTGAATCCATGTTCTCTGACAGTCATACCAAACATACTTAACCTAACCATATCAATATAATCCAGCCTAACCAAACCAAATCAAACCTGACCACAACCAAGCCCATCTCACTCTTGTACAGATGGGTGCATTGTCAGTCAGATCAAGAGGGCGCATGTCTGAACTGGATGGTGAACTGACATACCTAGGGCGAGTGGTGGCTGCCCTACCAGTGTCCCCGCACTTGGCCAAGCTCATTGTACTGGGGTTCATCTTTGGCTGTCTTTGGGAGTGTGTTATTATAGGTAATGGAGGGGTAAAGGGAGGAAGAGTAAGACAGGGAGAGGTGAGAGGGAAGGAATGGGAGAAAGGAAGGAGAAGGAATTGGAGAAGGGGAGGAGGAGAGGAAGGTAAATGGGAGTATGTTCTTACAGGTAATGGAGGTGTAGAGGGAAAAGAGGAGAAGATGAAGAGGAGACAAAGTAAAAGAGAAGATTGAGGAAGAGAAATAAAAAAGGAGAGGGAAACGAAAATGAGAAGGAAGAGGAGAAGAAATTTGGTTGAGGGAGATGAAAGGGGTACATCTTTGACTGTCTGTAGTAGCATACTGTTATAGGCAATGGAGAGGGAGAGGGAGAGAGTGAAAGTGAGAGGGAAGAGAGTAGGACAGGGAAGTAAGGAGGGAGAAGTGGCAGATTCAGGAGAGCAAAAAGAGAGAGGGAAAGAAAAGTGGAAAGGGAAAGAAAAAAAGAAGGGGATGCTTTGTATGAACTATAAGGAAAGGAAACAGAATTTGAAGGGGTGCCTGTTTGACTGTTTATAGGAGAGAGAGAGTGAGTGAGTTACAGTAATTAGTTAGTTTAAAACATGTGAGACTAGAAGGAAATACATTCTGACTTTCTCCTTCACCCTTATATCCCACTTTCACCTCCACATTGCTCTACCCTGACACAGCTGCTTGCCTCTCCCTGAAGAGTTTCCATGCCCGGCCATTCCAGGATGAACTAAATGCCTTCCTCTCCAAAGTGTCCTGGGCTTATGGCTCCTCCTCAGACTGTCTTGCTGTACTCAATACTTATGAGGTATAGTAAGTGCTTATTATAAGTTGCCCTATTTATTTATTTATTTTTACCATACAGGGTGGTTTTAAAAGTCTCCATACATAAAACATTCTCAACATGGTTGCCATTACTTTGAAAGCACATACTGATGCATCTTTCCCACTGATGGTGAACTCACATTTACACATCTGACATTCTAGAAGGGTACCTGAAATGAGACAATTATTCCCATGCATGGAGGCTTTTGGACCAGTCTGTAGTATAACTGTGCTAGGTCCATAGTCATGTTGAGATAAATGAGGTGAGACTGCCACCTCACCTTGCATTCTCTCCCCCATCTTATACCACCACCCACTCCCGAGTCTAGGGACTTTCATAATCATTATCATTGATAATTTTGACTTCACACTGTCTCCCTGCTTATGGATGAGTGCAACAGTCCAGTCCTAACAATTGGGAGATATAATGCAGTCAGGATCCATTCCACAGGTACTTCACACAGATACACTCTGTTGTTGTCTCTGTAAGGAATCATCCTTTGGTGATAATGAAGATCATCAGGTATTCACGACTTGTTCCAGTAAGAAAGTTTAAAACAAACTTGTGGGTTGCTTGGTAATAGTCCAACAGTGGATTTCAAGGATTTCAGATGTCTACCTGTTGTTTTGAAGTTCTGTCACCCTTTTCAAGTGAAAAGAAAGCCAGATTGAGAAGTGGGAATATTAATAAATATTGCAGGTCACAGCCTCAAGCAAGGTAACCAAAAGGTATCTATGATAAGACTGTTACTTATCTCTTGATTCATTGATGTTGTAGTGTGCATATTGTGCTCAGTTTGGTACTAGGGAAAAAAAAAATCTTGGAGAACATACCCAGAGATCCTCCCGAGCAGGGTTTTACGTGCCTCAGTAATTTAGGAGTTATGCCTGCAGCCTTTCTTACTCACAGTTATTTTAGCCTGACAGTAGAAGTGAGGGTGGGGCATCTTTGCCATAAACTTTGAAATGACTGTTGTATAGCTTCCTTCATTCCAAGTTATCTTTGAATGTCCTTCTCTTATAGCTGTGGCAGAGCATGAAGTCACGGGGAGAGTTTTACCGCCCTGGTGGTAGGACAGAGATGAAATGGGCACGACACAGCTATGTCCAGCTGTCAGTCCTCAGAGATGTTGACACCCTGGTCAAGGAACTGTTTGAACGTTTGGAGCGTCTCAAGATCACACCACGCAAACGCCAGAACCCTATGCGCTGCAAGCAGGCTCTCATTCTGAAGGTGGGCAGCAGAGGGAGTACAAAAGGAGTAGCAGCAGTCCTCACTTAATCCTGTCAGCCAAAGGATGTAATATTTATTTCATTCTTGTTTCTACTTGATTATTTTATTTAGTTTAGAAAGAGTCAGTTTAGTTAAGTGGTTGAAAAGGGCATTATATAGCTCTTGAAGTCTTATAAACTGAATAAAATAGTCTGAAGATAGCAAGAAATAGATAAAAATTTGACTCTGTTGGATACGTTTATGTGAAGCTACAAAACGTGGTGAACGTTTTTGACGTACAGAGATAGCCCAATAATCCGGGCTACATGGTGTGAAGGGGTGCCCGATCGTTCTGAAATCACAGTTAATCTGGCGGAAACAAAACACAAGTACTGTACTGTTAGACTGATTTATTTACCGGTAAATGTACACTTTAAGTAGCAGAAAGACCCAACCAGTTCAATGTATATTCCTCCAGCTTGTTTCTGTATTTTTTAGACTATGGTCAGTTTGGTAAATTACTTTTTCTTGTTGAAATATATCCTTCGTTATAATCGTCACGTTCCTTAAGCTGTACCTACTGGTACGACAGCGTACTTAGATGTGGATTTTGTTTCCCAACTGGAGGTTAGGTTAGGTTAAATTATTAGGTACAGTTAAGCTAGGTTAGGCCAGGTTTAGTTAAACACTTGGATTAGAACAGTATCTTCTGCCATTACATTAATGAATCAAACAAGAGTTGTCACACCAGATTGGTTAAAAACACCGGGGAAACAGATTTAACACAAAATGTTTATTTATCAACCCAGAAATAATCAGAAAAATATAACAGACTATCAGGATGAGCTGATTTGGTAAGGTGCTTTTACTGCTAACAGTAAAGTGTATGTTTAGCCCCCTCAGTGTCCGTGAGTTCAGAAATTTGCGTGCTCCCGTAGCAGGCCTCGGAACCATTTTTTCAAAGTTCTAAAATCAGTTTCTTTTTCTTACAGATGTGGAAAGACTCGTCTGGTGCACCTGGCTTTATTTATTTATTTATTTATTTTTTCCCCTCCCAAACCCATCTTGTGATTTGCTGTGATTCCTGAAGGAATTAATAAATTTGAGGATGTGTTACATTAGCATTTAAACATAAAATTAGGGTGCATGTTACATTAGTATTTAAACATATCGGCGAAAACATCTGGGATAAAGCGACTGCCTGGCTGCTTGGGCTGGTAGAGTAGGGTCATGTAAACATACAAGTGAG
This sequence comes from Birgus latro, assembly GCA_018397915.1. Classification (NCBI taxonomy): domain Eukaryota; kingdom Metazoa; phylum Arthropoda; class Malacostraca; order Decapoda; family Coenobitidae; genus Birgus; species Birgus latro. Next base: position 146,068 of record JAGKTI010000119.1, read on the forward strand.
CTTCTTTCTCTTCCCATAATTGTTTGCAGTTTTTATAACTTTCCCTAACTCAGCATCACTGACACCAGTACAGTAAAGCATTGTTCAAGGCTGGCAGCCATTAAGGGGTTAATGGAATACATTACTGTTTGTATGAAGACACTCTCTTTCACACATACACTTAAGAATGAACAAAAGAATGAGCAGTAAATGTACACTTAACTGTAAGGAGCAGAAATAACTGTATGCTCTGTCGGTCTGAAATGTGTTGGGAAACATGACATCGAACGAAGAATGTGGAACTGAATGCTAACTTACGAGAACATGTGGAATGAAAGTATTTTTTCCTGATTAATAAACATTTTTGTTCCATTTCGTCCCCTATTATTGGGTAACTCACAAATTTTCATCTAAGCATACAGCCTATTGACCTTACCAATTCAATTAATATTCCTCTAGTTTGTTTTCTGTATTTTTCTGCCCATTTTGAGGGTGGTAAATTACCTTTCTCTTTCTGAAAGATTTCCCCTCTTATTATCATAACGTTCCTTAAGCCTTACCTATGATTGTTTCCTGCATAACGGAAGAAACTTACTAATATTTAGGGTGCATGTTACATCCATCCATCCATCCATCATCCAATCCTATGTTGCCCCAGAGAGGAGCGTAGGAGCCCGGGGCTAGGCAAGTTGGTCTTGACATTTAAGATGAGAGTGCATGTTACATTAGGACTTAAACATATCGGCGAAAACATCCAAGATGAAGTGACCACCTGACTGTAGGGTCATGTAAACATACCAGTAACCTTCGTTCCCTTCCCACAAGTGTTCTCAGTTTTTTATAGCTTACTCAACGTCACTGACACTGGTACTTATTGTTCGAGGCTGGCAGCTATGAAAGGGTTAATGGGGTACATTATTGTTTGTATCAATACTCTCTCACACGTACACTTAAGAACAAACAAAAGAATGAACAGTAAATGTACGAGGAAGAAATAACTGTATGCTCTGTCGGTCCAAAATGTGTTGGGAAGTGCGATATCTGACGAAGATTGCAGAATTGAATGCTAACTTACGAGAACACACGAGATGTTTTTTTTTTTTTAAGCAAACATTTTTGTTCCATTTCATTCCCCAAAATTGTGAACCCCATAAATTTTTTTCTAAGCGTACAGCCTAAAGACCTTACCAACTCAATTCATATTCCTCTAGTTTGTTTTCTATATTTTTCTGTTTTGAAGGTGGTGAATTACCTTCTCTCGCTGAAAGATTTCCTTCTTTATTATCATCACGTTATTTAAGCAGTACCTACGATTCTTTCCAGCATAATGGAACAAACTTACTCAAAGTACTCAAAAGTGGATTTTGGTTCCCAGTTTTCCAACTGGAGCATTACGAAGGTTATTCTCTTGGGCATGAAAGCATACATTCCTTTCTCATATCCTTTGTCTAATGCAAGAAAGCCTCCATTTAATCACGCTTGTTCTAATGCTGTCCGCAACAAGGAGAGGGCCTACAAAAGGTACTGGAGCCAGCCCACCCCTGAATCACATCTTTCTTATGTTTCTGCCCGGAATCGTGCTAAGTCTGTTCTTCGTTCTGCTAAAAATAATTTCATCCGCACTAAATGTTCTCAACTCTCCTACTCGAATTCTTCTCGCTCCTTCTGGCACCTTGCCAAAAATCTTTCTAACAACTTTACTCATCATCCTTCCCTCCTGTTTTCTACTCTGATGGCTCTGTAGCTGCTCCTACTGATAAAGCAGATCTCTTCGCTCTGACTTTCTCCTCCAATTCCTCCATAGACGATTCCGGTGCTGTTCCTCCATCACTTTCCCCCTCTGACTTCCTTATGGCTGACACTAAAATTTCTTCAGCTGATGTATTTACAGCCATCACTGGTCTCATTACTAACAAGGCATATGGGCCTGATGGGGTCCCTCCTGTTGTCCTCAAGAACTGTGCTTCAGTGCTTACACCCTGCCTAGGTAAAGTCTTTCGCCTTTGTCTGTCAACTTGTACCTTTCCTTCTTGCTGGAAGTTTGCTCTCATTCAGCCAGTCCCAAAGAAGGGTGACCATTCCCAACCCTCTAACTATTGTCCAATTGCTTTAACATCCTGTGTTTCAAAAGTGTTTGAGTCTATTCTTAACAGAAAAATTTTAAAGCATCTTTCCTTTCACAACCTTCTTTCTGATCGTCAGTATGGGTTCCGTCAGGGACGCTCCACTGGCGATCTTTTCACCTACCTTTCGGACTCCTGGTCATCCTCCTTTCGGAACTTTGGCGAAAGCTTTGCCATTGCACTTGACATCTCAAAGGCTTTCGATCAAGTCTGGCATAAATCTTTAATTTCTAAACTGCCCTCTCACGGTTTCTATCCTTCTGTCTGTGCCTTCATCTCTAGCTTCCTTTCTGGTCATTCTATAGCTGCTGTTGTAGACAGCCATCACTCTTCTCCTAGATCTATTAACAGTGGTGTTCCTCAGGGTTGTGTCCTATCACCAACTCTTTTCCTTTTATTCATGATTGACCTTCTAAGCTGTACCTCTAACCCTATCCACTCGTACGCTGATGATTCCACCCTTCACCTTTCCTTTCAGTTCCCGCAACGTTCGTCTCAGCAGTTGCTTCAGCAAACAAGGGATGAGGCTATGGCACACCTAATGTCTGACTTGGCTTGTATCTTTGACTGGGGTAAAAATAATCTTGTTGTTCTTAATGCATCAAAGACTCAATTCTTACACCTATCAACTCGCCAAAATCTTCCACAGGAGTACCCACTGATGTTTAATAATGTTTAATAATGTACAGCTCGCTCTTGCATCATCCTTGAGCATGCTTGGGGTTTCATTCACTAGGGATTTATCTTGGAAGGAACATATTGCATCTCTTGTGAAATCTGCTTCCAAAAGGTTAGGTGTGCTAAGCTGACTCCGAACCTTCTTTACCCCTGCACAGTTGTTGACTTTGTACACGGGTTTTATTCGCCCCTGTTTAGAGTACAACTCTCATGTGTGAGGAGGCTCCCCACATGCAGCCCTTCTCAATAGGGCGGAGTCACAGGATTTTCGTCTCATTAACTCTCCTCCTCTTACTGATTCCCTTCAACCTCTGTCTCTTCGCTGCACTGTTGCATCTTTATCTCTTCTCTATTGCTACTTCAGTGGCTACTGTTCCTCTGAACTGTCTGCTTGCATCCCTCCACCTCTACGACGGGCACATAGCACCCGTCTAGCAACAACCTCTCATCCCTTTTCTGTCCAACTCTTTAATGCAAGAGTTAACCGTTATTCCCAGTCCTTCATTTATGCAACCGGTCAACTCTGGAACTGTCTTCCTCTGTCTGTATTTCCTGCTTCCTATGATCTCCAGTCCTTCAAACGCAGTGTGTCCAGACATCTCAAAATGAACAATGGATCTTGAATTTAGCCTTCTTTTTGTATTGTTTTTGTTTGTTCTTGGAAGGAACAGTTTGCAGGCCCACGGCCTTTGGTTCCTTTTTCCTTAAAAAAAAAAAAAAAAAGTTAGGTTAGGTTAAATTATTAGGTAGTTATGCAAGGTTAGGCTAGTTTAAGTTTATCAGTTACCTCACCAAACTCCACCCTGCCACCCTTGTGATCGAGTTGTGAGCCGGAGGTGTGGGTGGGGGTAGGGGGGGCAGACTTACGCTCGTTTTACTGTGCCTTGCTCGCTAACAGCTGGATGCTTCCCGTTTGAACTGGAGCTATCGTACGGATAATTCTATGTATTACTGTACCGCTGAACCATTCGGTCACGACCCGGATATACTGAAACCTGGATACTCAAGCTTTCTCTGTATCAGATAGAGCCAGGATTCCGGGGGCTTGAATGGTGAGTGCGTGGAAGCGTGGCCCATTGGATTGGGCAAATTTGGGCTGTCTGGTCATTGCTGCTCCTCACCCTGCCCTAAGGTGGGAAAGGAGGTCCAGATGATGATGAAATAAAAATCAAATCCTAACTTAGACAGCTGATATTTAGGATGTTTGGGAGCAAAATGCTACTTAAAAGTAAAGCAGTTTTACACAAAGTATGCTATTGGCTCATGATTGAGGGATTGCAGACCTAAAAAAATATCCTGTTTATTTATCTAATGCTAGATGCCTTAATCTGACTTTAAAGCAGCATGTAATGAATTATAAGAAACGGGATGTGAAAAGTAGTAGTTAATTCATCTGTAAAATTCAGCTGTAGTTTGATTGTGAAAGAAATTTTAAATAGTTTATCTGTACTGTATGGGTACAAGATTTAACTTTTACCACTGTTCTCTTTTGACCTAACCATAGGAAGATTGAGAAGCTAAGGAATATTATAATAATGGGCAGACTGAAGCAGTGTATTTTTTCAGGGAAAATCATACATAACTTTCATTGGTGGTACTTTTCACTCCTTTGTGTTTTTAATTTAACCCCCCTTCTTTTTTTATCCTTAAATTATGTGCAGTACATTCATTGTATTAAATTAAATTTTTACAGTAACTGCACAAATATCTCACCCATCTTACAACAACAGCTGAATGTGTAACTTGCAGAAAGCAGAAGTATAATGTTGGTTGTGATACACTGGAACTCCTAAGTATTATAAACAGTAGTTGGCTTGAAAAGACAAAGACTTACTTTTTATCTTTTTAAATTTTTTTTCTTTTTTCATATTTTCATATGATGTCAGATACAGCATACCCAAGTTCAAGAAACATCAGAGTCTCACCCCCAGAAATGCATACATATATTATACAGGAGTAGGATTGAAAAGAAAAGTACTTTCTTTTCATCGTTTTAACATGTTTTGTGATCTCAGATGTAGCTTACCTCAGTTTAAGACAGATCGATGGCTCTTCCCCAGATGTGCATGGCAGGTGCTTTCTTTCCAAACTACTACAACCGTTACATCCCAGAGGAGTATGAGCGTGAGGCGTGTCGTGAGCTGGGGGGCCATGACCCTTTCACCACATTGGTCATATCAGGTCTCCCTGCAGCAACAAACATTCTTTATGATGATCAGATACGCAAACTTTTCCACCAGTGTTCACAGAACCTGCAGATACTGTATGAGGGCAGCAAGTGAGTTTTATCCCATGATGGTTTGGTGGTTAAAAAGCCCAAGCTGGAGTGATTGGTTTATCTAGGTTTGTTTCCTATGAGATAACTGAAGGGTTTTTGGTCATGTAATGCCCTAAGAGAAGTAAGCTGGTCATTTGCCCTGAAGTGCACTAGACTGTGGTAGACTAGCCTCTGGCCCTTACACTTCAAAGGGAGTGCATTGGGATTATCTGTTACTGTTGCTGTTTTGTAATTCAGTAACAAACTTCTCATGTTCATGCTGTCTCTTGCTTTTATTAAACTTGGGGTAACTCATAGTGAAGGTGCTATTATAGTTTTTGTCTAATTTTTCCAGGCCAGGAGTCTCCCCTAAGCTGAATAAAATTGTGTGGGTTTAACAAGAACAACATGAAAAATTGACGTCATTGGAGTGAAGGGATTTAAATTTCATTTTTGTTATGTGACTAGTGTTCAGAACAGGCAGTCCTTATATAAAATTCAGGACAAATGGAGGCAGAAATGCTACTTGAACTAAAACATGGGGAAGCAGGATATGATTTGGCTCCTGAGCCAGGGGTTAAAAGCACAAAAAACATCTGTGTGTATTTTTCAGAACAGCTAAGTACGAAGCATAAACAACATTAAGTGAAAAATAGGTGCCAGGTTATTACAAACTTAATCTGTCAATCTATCTATTGCCAGATGCCTTAATCCCGTAAAGAGTGGCCACAAACAAATCACTTCCGTGTTGTCTGGTCCCCTGCCATTTCATTGCCCTGCTCCCAATTCACACCTCTCCTCTCTCATATACCTCTCCATTCCATCCCCCCATCTCATCCTTGGCCTCCCCCTCCCTCCCCCCCCACCCCTCCACCTCACTCACACACTCATTAGCTTCTTACTCTCCATCCTCTTCACATGGCCAAACAAAATAATGAAGCAAATTTAAGTGCAGTCATTTGTAACTGAGGACTGCCTCTATACATGGATCATCTGGCACTATCCTCCACCACTGATATTCCCACATCCTCCATACTACTTAAAATATTTTAGACCATTATTTCAATTATTTCTTTGTCTGTATTGTTCCATCCGTCCATCCATCACCCAATCCTGTGTTGCCCCATGAGGAGCATAGGAGCCCAGGGCTAGGTAAGTTGGTCCTGACATTTAAGATGAGAGTTTCCATCCATTTTTCTGAGTTCTTCCATATTATTATTATTTCTCTTTCTTAACTACTCCTATCCCAAAGATTATTATTTCTGTCTTGACCTACCCAGATTTCTGCAGTATGTACCTCTCTCCCCGCTGGGAATATGTTTCCTTCTCCCTCATACACGATGCATTTTAATCCCGTGTCTACCCTTCTCTCAGATGCCCTGAGCTGTTTCCACCTAAAGCATATTACAGTATTTTTATCTGTTCCCCCCATTCCCCCTCCCTTTCACCGAGAGTACTGTATATTACTTCCCTCTCTCACCTACTAAGAGCATATCATTTCCATCTCTCATACCCAGATGGTGTTACAGATTTCCATGGGCTGTTTTTAGGTGGCATAGGAGACCAGAACACCCCTTCCTCAGTAGTAGTAGTAGTAGTAGTAGTTGTTCCCTAGGCAGCCTGGCTGAACAACCCCAAGTTCGTAAGGAAGGCCATAGCCGAGACCGAGCTTTCCCACAGAGCTCTCAAGGAGTGTATGTTGTGTTGTTGGCACAGGTGATTGTGTGGAATGCAGTCTTCCATAATGTGCCTAATAGAATGGGGTGCTGTGTTGCATCCTGGGCAGGCATCAGTGACGGAGTCATCCAGCCTCTTCTGATAACTCAAGAGGGCTGGATGATGCCCACATCTCAGCCTGGCCAGGTGGACCCTGTCCTCATGAGGGAGATAGGATTCAGAAGGGTGGAAATCAGGAGGCCGCGCATGCAGCTATGTGTTGTCTTTGAGTGACTGAATGGAGTGGTGAGTGATTTGAGCATGGATGTGCTTCTGGAAGCTGGTTTGAGGCAGGCGAAGGGGAAGAGATGACAGTATTTGTTTATGATATTGTGTGCTGGGTGTTGTTTTGATGTTCCTTGGTGTGTGTGAATGTGCTGCCATGTAGTGTAGTGGGTGGTGTGGGTTTGTGGAGGCTGTGGCAAGAATTTATGTGCCTCTCATGTCTAGATCCTTGACTTTGAGGACTTTGGTTTCTTGGTGTAGGTGGTCTGTAGGTGTAGTAACTATGCAGCCTGTGATTATTTTTAGGGCCTTGTTCTGTATGGTCTGTAGGGTGTTGTAGTGTGTTTTAGTGAGGTTAGAAGCCCAAGCAGGGCTTGCATAATTCATCACTGAACTTATACAGTATATTGTTTGTATTCTGTGGTGGTGGTTTCTTTGTTGTCCGAATGTTGTATGGGTAAGTGACCTTAGTGCGTTGAGTCATGGTGTTAATTTATTTTTTAATGTTTGTGATGTGTTGTTTAAATGACATTGATGTATTGTATGTTACACCAAAGTTTGTGTGTGTGTGTGTGTTTATGGTGAGATGTGGAATGTGACTATGTTCTGCTGTCCAGTTTGTGGGAAGGGTCACTGTAGATTTGGCTGGGACTATTTTGAGTCTGTTTGTGGTGAACCATCCATGTAGTATATTGAGGTAAGGTTGTAGGATGTGTATGGCTGTGTTTGCATTTTGGTGTGTACATGTAAATGTTATGTCATCTGCATAGGGAGCTAGGTGTATCTGTGGTGTGCCGGATGTGGGTACGTCGTGTATGTGTTGGTTAAAGTGTAAGGGACAAACAGATCCTTGAGGGAAGCCGTTTGTGAAGTTTCTGTTGCTTGATGACTGACTGGCAAGTGTTACAAGTGCACATCTGCCTCCTAAGTAGTTTGCCAGTCATCTTTTTGTGTTATTTTGCGTGTTGTGTTGAGAAGGAGGGTTGTGAGAAGAGAGGAAGAAATCACCAGCATGGAAGTGGTGGAAGCAATGAAGAAAGTTGAAATGGGGAAAGCCCCAGGAATTGATGGAGTGTGTGGTGAAATGCTGAAGCATGGGGGAGAGATAGTAATAGAATGGATGTGGAAGGTGTGCAGATTGGCTTGGGAGAAGGGTAGAGTCCCGGAGGATTGGAAGTCAGGTAAAATTATTCCTCTGTACAAAGGAAAAGGGGAAAAAGTAGTGTGTGTAATCATAAGGGCATTTGTCTTCTCAGTGTAATAGGAAAAATATATGGTAGGATACTTATTGACAGAGTTAGGGAAATTACTGAGGAATTAGTTGGAGAAGAACAAGGAGGTTTTAGGAAGGGAAGAGGTTGTGTAGACCAGATATGCAGTCTTAGATCCTTTGTGGAAAAGTTCCTAGAGAATGGCAAGAAGTTGTATGCAGCCTTCATGGATCTGGAGAAAGCATATGACAGGGTGGATAGACAAGGTTTGTGGAAGGTATTAAGAATATATGGAGTGGATGGGAAGTTGTTGAAGGCAGTGAAGAGTATGTATGAGGGTGCTAAGGCTGCAGTGCGTGTGGATGGCAAACTGAGTGAATCTTTCCATTTGAAGGTTGGATTGAAACAAGGATGTGTCATGTCTCCATGGTTGTTCAATCTGTATATGGATGGGGTTATAAAAGAGATACAAGGTTGGGCAGTGGATGTTGGAGCAGCCCTAGTGAGAGAGGGCAGTGTTTGGAAACTCCCTGTACTGTTGTTTGCAGATGATACTGTGTTGTTGAGTGAAGACGAAGGGGAGCTGCAAGGCTTGGTAGATGAGTTTGGGAGAGTGTGTAAGAAACAGAATCTAAAGGTGAATGTGGGGAAGAGTAAAGTGATGGTCTTCGAGAGAAATGAAGCCAGTGAATGTACAGTGAGATTGGATGGGAAGGAAATGGAGAGTGTGAGTGAATTTAAGTACTTGGGCAGTGTGATGAGTAAGGATAGTAGTCAGGAAGGTGAAGTGCTCAAAAGGGTACAGCAGTGAAGGAAGGTTGCTGGTTTGTTGAAAGCAGTGATAAGAAACAGGGAGGTGAGCATGGAAGTGAAAAAGTTGTTACATGACAGTATTGTGATACCAACTCTGACATATGGAAGTGAAGCTTGGACCCTGTTGGAAGGACAGAAGTCAAGAGTGAGAGCAGTGGAAATGAGTTATTTGAGAGGAGCATGTGGAGTCACATGGAGAGACAGACTAACAAATGAGGAAGTGAAGGAGCGTTGTGGTGTGGTTGATGATGTGATGGGAAGCGTTAGGAGAAACAGGTTAAGGTGGTTTGGGCATGTGGAGAGGATGGAGAGTGAAAGATTGACGAGGAGAGTGTATGTGAGTGAGGTGGAGGGGGCGAGAGGGAGGGGGAGGTCGAGGATGAGATGGAGGGATGGAGTGGAGAGGTATATGAGAGAGGGGGGTGTGAGTTGGGAGCGTGGTAGTGAAATGGCAGGGGACAGAGTGACATGGAGGCGATTTGTTTGTGGCCACCCCATTCGGGATTGAGGCGTCTGGCAATAGATAGATAGTGTTGATGTGAGGTTATGGCGGGGGATGGCATCAAAAGCTTTGCTAATGTCTAGTGTGACTAGGAGTGTTCTGTGTGGTGGCCTAGCTGAATTGATGCCATCAAAATCGCTTTGTGTAAAGTCTGTAAGTAGAGTGTTTCTGGAATGAAGTGGCCTAAAACCATTTTGTGTTGGGGCTGGAGGCATGTGAAGTGTTAGTAGTTGTAATGCTAGACTTTGGAGGGAGTGCAGAGGAGTGTGATTGGGTGGTGTGAGGAAGGCAATGTGGGGTCTTTGTTGGGTTTGGAGATAGTGATGATAGTACCATGCTTCCAGATGTTGGGTATTATGTTGTGTGATTAGCTGTAGTTTGATATGTTGGTGAGTGCTTGTATGCCTTGTGGTCCAAGATGTTTAAGGTGTATGTTGCTCGTGTTGTCAGGGCCACAAACAGATGAGTGCTTAAGGTTGCTAATGATGTGCTTCGTCTAGTCATGTGTGAAGGATGCAAAGTCTGGGTCTGTGGGGAACTGCCTCTTGTGTCGGATGACACGTCTGTTGTCACAGTTTAGATGACTGACGTGTGAAAAGTGATTGATGAGAGTTTTTGCTTGTTTGTTTTAGGGTATGGTGTCTGTTGTTGTGATGGCAGCATGTGATTGTGTAGTGTTGCTGTTGGAGAGTGTGATGCTGTTTAGTGTTTTGTAGAGTTTGTTGGTGTTTGTTTTGTGATCCAGTGTTTGGAGATCATCATCATCATCATCATCATCATTTGGACCTCCTTTCCCACCCTAGGGCAGGGTGAGGAGTAGGAATGCCAGACAGCCCAAGTTTGCCCAGTCCAATTGGCCACGCTTCCATTCACTCATCATTCAAGCCCGTGGAATCCCCGGCTTTATCTGATATGCCAAAAACACTCATCACATTCTGTAGCTTCACATAAACGCATCCGATAGAGTCAATCTGGATGCTGTCACGTTGATTAGGGGTGCAAAATCCCTGATCATACACTTCTTCTGAACATTCATCCAGCCACCTGGATCTCTTGTCAGTCCCCTAGCTTCACCAACTTCCATACCTTTCTTCCTCACACACTCATCCACCATTTCTCTTCACCTTTTCCTTGGCCTACTTCGTCTCCTTCCTTCTTCTATATGCTCAGATATACCTTTCTCACCACTCTATTGTTATCCATTCTCTACACATGGCCATATCATCTTAGTACACTCTCTTCAGTTCTGGTGTCCACAACTTCCTCACTCCGCATCTTTCATGAATCACATTATTTCGTATCCTATTGACGCTCTGTACTTCACGTACATTCCTCAGCAGTCTCATTTCCATTGCTCTCACTCTTGACTTTTCATTTTCATGCCACACCATAGTCTCACATCCATATGTTAAAGTTGGCACTAACACTCCTTCATGTAAGCCTCATGCAGCAGTAACACTCAAATCTCTGTTTCTTATCAAGGTCTTCATAACACCAGCTACTTTCCTTCCTTGTATCATTCTACTTTCCACTTCTTTTGCACATTTTCCTCTCTTTTCTATCACTGTACCCAGGTATATGAACTCTCTTACCAATTCCAGTCTCTCTCCATTCACTGTAACATCACACTGAGAGTCACCTTCTCTCTCAGTAACCTTCACTTTACTCTTTTCTACATTTACTCTCAAAGCACAACACTCACAGACATCAGCAAAACTCTGCACTAGTCTACCAAGTTCTTGTCTAGTATTTGCTAGTGGTACTGCTTCATCACCATGTAACAAATTTGAGGTATTCCATCCATCACCATTCTTTACCAAAGCCATCCCCTGCTCCATTACTTGTGTTTTTACTTCTGTCATCACCCCATCCCTATATGTATTGAACAACCATGGGGACATGACACAACCTTGTCGCATGCCCACACTGATTGTGACCCATTCACATAGATGCCCATTCACCCTTACACATGCTTCACTACCATCATAAAAACCCTTGATGGCACCTAGCAGGTACTATCTACACCGCACATGCACAAAACCTTGTACAATTCTTCTCTGTCTACTTTGTCGTGTGCTTTTTCCAGATCCGTTAATGCCATAAACACCTTATAGTCCCTCTCACGATCCTTCTCCACCATCTGTCTTACTGCAAACTCACAATCCTTCTCCACCATCTCTCTTACTGCAAATATTTGATCCACACATCCTCTTCCACTCCTAAAGTCACCCTGTTCATCGCTTACTAGGACTTCTGATATCTCTCTTATTTACTTTATAATAAGATTCTTCCATATATCTTCCCTACCACACTCAGTAAACTTATGCCACGATCATTCTTGCACTCGCTTCGCTCACCTTTATTTTAGTACAGGGGTACAATCTCAGGCTTTTTTCACTCTGCTGGCACAGTTTCGCTCATCCATGCCTTCATCTCCAACAGGCACTTTATTCCACTCTTTTCCACTACACTTAACCACTCCGTGGCTGTAGGTCCGGAATTTTACGTGCGCTCCTGGTCGATGCCGGAGACATTTTCTGAAGTTTCAAAAATTGATATTTTTTCTCTTATTATATTGAAGAGGAAGTTCCGATGCACCTGGCAGTGCAAATTTCGGCATCCTAGACCCGTCCTGTAGCGTGCAATCGAATGGGGAAGTTGCATAAATTTAGGCAGCAGATACAGTAAAACCTCGATATAATGGACTTCAGTAGACCCGAATTCGCTTTTATCGGACTCGAGGAGCTACCGGACTAAACTCCTATATATCGGAAAAAGTCCGATAAAGCCAGAAAGCAGTCCGGACTGCCAGACCACTTCAGCTATGTTCACCACAATAAGACAAGTAAAAGACATGTTTTCAGTGCACAGTACAGTATTATTATACCATTTGATTAATGTAGTGAAGGTAAACACAGTACAATACTGCAATGGTGGTGAAAACCACTGATGCAATCCGGACTAATGTCTGATATATCGGAAAAAGTCCGGATTAGCAGGGGTAAGTCCGGATGTCGCTTTTATCGGAATTTCGCATTTTTCGGACTGGCTTGGGCCCCAATTAGTCCGTTATAGTGATGTCTTACTGTATTATACTTCATACCAATTAATCTGGCCAGGCATGTATGGCAACACTGTTCCTGCCGAGATTCTGATTGGCTAGAGGTGATTGTTCGCTTTCGTTGTTGCTTTTTGTGTGTGTGTGTGTGTGTGTGTGTGTGTGTGTGTGTGTGTGTGTGTGTGTGTTCGACTCTGGGGCATAGGTTTCACAGCCTGCTATCAAGACCCAGCAGTCCTCCTACATACCTTACACTTCTACATGTCACCACTTCAGCACTAACAGCCACTGTCCTTATTGAATACATGCTAGGGCTGTCTCATACAGCACTGGTGTACTGGTATTAGTGGGGGTAATTTTACGACATGTCGGCAGGTCTTCTGGTAGATCAGTAAAGCCTGATTTAATGAAATTCAAATCCTTAAAATGTTCCCTGCCCCAGCAAGGATTTGAACCTGGGTCCGGTAGGACTTCAGGCCACCTCTACTGACTTAACCGCTTCCTCTCTCTCTCTCTCTCTCTCTCTCTCTATATATATATAAATATAAAGTAATCTTCCCACTATCCGACATATTAGAGCCAAAGGCATGACTGGAAAGTGGTCTTGTCCGGATAGTGGCCCTGAAGCTCCAACACTGGTCATTCATGACCTTAACCTAACCTAACCTAAATCAGAAAACCACCTACCTACCTCCCTACCAGACATGCATAGCACTTACTGAAGTCCCCTTTCACATAAATAATGCATACAAAGCATGAATTAACTGAATTTTAACCAAAAACTGATGATTTAGAGGTGAGTAAGGCATAGGTGCTCACAACTTGCCAGCAAGTGTAAGTATCAGACATGGAAATCACTATGAAAATCACCCTTTCTCACACCGTATGCATTAAATAATGGACACAAAGCATGAATTCATTGAATTTTAACCTCAACATGATGATTTTGAGGTAAGTAAGGCATAGATGGTCATGAGTTGGCAGCTTAGTGTAAATAAGTATCGGACATGGCAGTCACTATGAAAATGATCATTTCTCACATCTTATGCACTAAAATATGAGATGCAAAGCATCAAATAAATAAATTGTTACCAGAAAAAGAGTTAGGTATGGCAAAAGTGTTCGCTGTTCATCAACTGCACCAGACATTCTTGACCCTAACCTAACCTAACCTAAATCAGAAAACCACCTACCTACCTCCCTACCAGACATGCATAGCACTTATTTAAGACCCCATTCACATACATAATGGGCACAAAGCATGAATTAATCAAATTTTAACCAAAAAATGATGATTTTGAGGTGAGTAAGGCAAGGGTGTTCGCCAGCTGACTACATAATGAACGTAAGGAAGAGACATGATTATATCGAGAAAATCACCTTTTCACAGCCTGTACACTCAAATATGGGACACAAAACATGAAGTTAATAAAATGTAACCAGAAAAATTTTGATTTAGAGGTGTGTAGGGCAAAAATGTTCACCAGTTGACTAGATAGTGAACGTATGTAAGAGACATGGTAATCACTGAGAAAATCACCTCTTTCACAGCCTGTGCACTCAAATATGGGACACAAAGCATGATGTAAATGAAATGTTACCAGAAAAATTATGATTTAGAGGTGTGTAGGGCAAAAATGTTCACCAGTTGACTAGATAGTGTATGTATGTAAGAGACATGGTAATCACTGAGAAAATCACTTCTTTCACAGCCTGTGCACTCAAATATGGGACACAAAGCATGAAGTAAATAAAATGTAACCAGAGAATGAGGATTTAGAAGTGATTACGGAAAATATTTAGCAGTTGACAATGTTTACTTACATGTCCATGATTGTTGTTTACCCCCACTTCTAAGGTTTTTACAGTGGTCATAATTGCTCTTGAAGCATGTCCAGGAATCCAGTGTTTAACTAAACTTAATCCCTAGCACTGTGACTTATTTAAACAAGAACAAAAAGATACCGCAAACGATCGGACAGCCATCCACTGTTCATGGGAGATGAGACAGAACTAGGAGGGGGGGGGTAGCGCGGGAAGGGAGCTGGTTGGCGCACGCGGGAAATTCAAACTGACGTGGTCGGAAAAAATCGGATTTTTTTTTTTTTTTCAATTATTGGGCATTTTGGAGTTTCGGCCATCAGCCTACGATGTCCAAACAGTGAGGTCACCAGATAGTGGTCGTCCGGAAAGTAGAGAGATTACTGTATATGTTAAACTGATACTCCCCATTATCAGATGTGATACTGAGTTAATGATAATCGTGCCTCGGAGTCCCCA
>JAGKTI010000119.1:165875-187589 GCA_018397915.1 Birgus latro
ATCGGATTAGAGACAAAAGTGCTATGCCCACGCTCCCACCACACTACATCTCTCTCTCTCTCTCTCTCTCTCTCTCTCTCTCTCTCTGCATATAAAATTTATATTTTATGTAGATTTATTTCTACAAAAATCTATATGGTTTTGTGAATTATTAGAATTTGAGAAAAAGCCTCCTGATTCTCTCTCTCTCTGCATATAAAATGTACATTTTATGTAGATTTATTTCTACAAAAAATCTACATGGTTTTATGAATTATTACAACTTGAGTAAAATTCTCCTGACTCTCACTCTCTCTCTCTCTGTCTCTCTTTCCATCTTGGGTGAAGGCCAGAGAGAAAGTGACCTGTGAATTGACACGGTCACCTGACCCACCTCACGCTGACTCACCCATCATGTGTGGCAGCATCGGAAAGCAACGATGCCAAGTGTTGCAGTATTTATAAAAAGTCATTATTATATTTAAAAATAATAGACACTTATAACACTATATAACCTCATTAGAGAATTAAATATATATATATACACTGTAAATAAATTTCATTTAGAAGTAGTAAATAGCTGAAATGAGACAGAGGTGTGTGTTGGTAAAGGCTTGGCAACACTGCAGGAGGGGGAATTCCCGTGATGGGCAATGCCAAAACGATCCCGACATTTTAGACGGACTATAGATATGTGTATTTTGAAGTTTTCAGTTCATAATATGCGAGGTTTGAATTTAAAAATATATATATATATTATGAATTTATTTTGCATTTTTCGGTGTTTATTTTGTTTATGGTAGTATCGACTTATTTTTGTAGTCAAGGTGGTGGAGTATGTTGGAAATGTGAGGCAAGAGTTTTTGTTTTCAGACCTAAATGAGATAAACATCATCCCTTGAGTGTACAGGCTGGAAAGTGAGGGTTGAAATGCGAGACTACCTGCCATTTGCACCTCACATGAGCTGATTAGCAGGAAGGGAAGGGAAGGGAGGCCTTTCCACCCACGGAAGCATCACATGAACACGGAAAACTATCCTCTTATGCTTGAAGGCAAAAAATATGTAAAATGATTCAAAACAGTACAACAAACCTGAGCAAATAGGTCAAGATACCAAAGAAAAATTAATTTTTCTTTTATTTTCTTGTCTTTTTTTTGTTTATGTCTGTGTTTACTTATAATTGTAAACAGGGTGGTTGTGTGTGTTTTGCAAGGGAAGAGAAGGATTATATTTTCTGTCTTGAGTCAAGATAATGGGTATAACTATGTGTTTAGGCATGGCCACGAGCGAAAAATCGTACATCCACTCATCACGGTAGCAGGTGGTGAACTGATTAATGAGGTGTGAGAGCATGAAGTGAAGGTCAGTCTCATGTCCCAGATGTTCGTTCACTTCTCAAAAGTTTTCACAGTTTTCTACAAGTCGCACTGCATCGAATGATCCAAACCACTACAACAAACCTGAGCAAATAGGTAAAGTTACCAAGACAAAAATGTATTTTTCTATTATTATCAAGTCTTTTTTGTTTATGCCTGTATTTATTCATAATCGTAAACAGGGTGGTTGTGTGTGTTTCGCATGGGAGGACAAAGATGATATTTTCTGTCTGAGTCGAGGTAATGGGTGTAGTTATGCTTGTTTAGGCATGGCCACGAGTGAAAAATAAAAAATCCACTCATCACAGCAGCAGGCTCTGAACTGCTTGATGGGATGTATGGGGGTGTAGTGGAGGTCAGTCTGAAGACGTTCAGAACGTTCGTTCACTTCCTAAAAATTTTTGCTGTTTTTTATAGGAAACGCTCAAATGATGCCTGCGGCTGTTTATTGGCTAAACATTCAGTGCTGGCGTCCATGGAGGGATTAATCGTCTCTGCATAAATATTCGAGTTTAGTGTTTAGTGTTTGTTGCTCTGATATTTCATTGTTTATTTGAATGTTGAGTCCTTGTATTTGTTGTACGTTGTCTTGTATATGGGGTGTTGGGTAGTGTCGTATTGTTTTGCATTGACTGATGAAAACTTTAATTTTTGGTGTGAAGTTGGGATTGTGTCTCTTTCTGTTGCCTCTAGGGATGTGTCTTTTGGCTGCATTTTGAATAAATGAAAGTGTGCACAGTGGTGTTGATGTTTGTGATGGGTGTACTGTTTACTGTTTCAAAGTATTGTTCTGCTTCAGTTGTGAAGGCCTCCCAGTTGGCTGTCTTATAATTAGTATATGTAACTATATCCAAGGGATGATTGGGGTTTGTTGCTCACATAATGCCACCCAGGGATGAGTGAGGCTGGTCATTCTCATCTCAAATGTCAGGACCAGCTTGCGAGTCTGTGGGCTTCTATGCTCCACATGGGGGAACACAGGATTGGGTAATGAATGATGATGAATGAATGAATGTGTCTGTGGCCATCTGGGGTGAATCTGGTTTTGGTAGTGATGGTGATTGGGAGGTGGTCAGAGCCAAAGCTTTTGACCACTGTCCAGGATGTTGTGGGGGTGAGATCTGGGGAGCCAAAGATGATGTCTGGGGATGATGGAAGGAAGAGGGCTTGGTGTGGGATATGGTTATGTTGATGGAGATTGTTGAGGATGATGGGACCTGGAATGGTGGTGTCTTCGTCGTTGGTCCACTCCTGAGAGGCTTTCGAAACAGGAGTGGGACAGCATGGGAGCCAAACCACTGCAAGCTTCCCTGGCCCCTCACGGGGCCCGAGAACCTGGGAGTGACTTCAGTCGCCTGAGGAACTACCCCTTCCCTAGTTATGTACAGTACTTTTCATACTAGTAAAACGCTTTTGTCGGTGAGGTACGAGTGAGGCCATTTAAATCTGTAAACATTGAAATGTCGCCTTACACCCTGAGGATGCCTAGAGTATATTGGTAGCAATCTACCTACCAAGTTTCATGCCTTTACGACAAACTGTTTGGCTTGGCCCTTTTTGGGAGATTTTTGACGTGCACTGATGCGTGTCACGTGCCACGTATGTGCAAACCACGCAGTAATTGGCCCTGTGGATGCTGAGATATAAGCTTCTCAAAAGCATTACAGTCGGGCTGGGCTGGGTCGGGTTGCTCTTATGTGAGAAAATGCCACTACTTGACGGGAGACTCGTGAGGGCTTTGCTTTTTGGTGTGTTATTTGTATAATTTTCAAATTAGCACTGTTTTCATAAATGACATAGAGGATATTAGGTGTTATGTGTTAAGTAAATTGATAAGGAAGAGGGGTTATGTAATCCCCTAAAGTCTGCTGAGCATAAGAGGATATTGAGAAGCAAAGTGCTGGGTAAATAATAAAGATAGAGGATTTACAAAATTTCCCAAGTTTTCATAAGTATCATAAGAGGATATTGAGGTGTAATCTGCAGAGTAAATCACCAAGGAAGAGGTCTACAAATCTCGAAGGTCACTTAAAATACAGGCCCGTGTCTGTCATCCCCAGAGCATACCTGCAGTTCTCGCGCACGGGCGGGCCTCCAGGACGTGATGGACAAGGACAGCACTTCCAGGACATCCCCGGAGAGTGCCCCACCGCCATGCACCTGGCCTTGAAGATGCGACAGGTTCTACGCATCAAGCAGGGACTCGTACTCACTCTCTACAGGTCAGTTGCTGTGGAATTAAGTTGACTGAAGTTATTTTATCTTATACGGGAATCCTGCTCACATTTCTGCAATTGCTCTTCATCTCCCTTCCCATCCCATGGAAGGAGGAGAATGAACTTCAGAAGAGCACCTGCAGCCATAGGGTCCACAGGTTCACATTCGGATAAGCCTGAGGCCAAGATATCAGTGACAGCAACAACAACAAAAATTCACCCCTCTGACAGGATGGAAAAGTAGACTATGATGATGGTGATGATAATCATGATCATGTAATGTCCCAGACATCAAATAGAACTTCACACATACATGCAGTACAGGTCAGTGCAAGGCATAAAGTTGTCTGAATTTGTAGTATCCAACCTCAGAGGGATGATCGAGGACTAGCTGTTATCATTTTAATGTACAGGTAACCGGATTCTGCCTACTATTTTTAAAGGCTGCTAAGGTTTTATTCTGCTTGCCAGTTGTAAAGGATAGGAAATTGGGTGATGATGATGATGGTGTAGCTATTGTATATAATTTTGATAAAGTATATTATGGCTTGAATAACTTTAACCCGTCCAGTCCTGACCAGTTTTTTACCCAGCCTACCCCCAGGTCCCGACCGATTTTCGACTTTTTGCTTTTTGACTGAAACCTTTGCTTTTGGTGAGAAACATCGAAAATTCATAGAGAAATCGCAATCCTGAGGTAAAAAAATGTTGATACAGGTGTCACTCAACCATACGTTTTCCTTCTTTTTCAGGGTACCTGGCTAAAGAAAACGAACTATGGAAGGGTTAACTAATTCAAGGCACTTTAAATTGCATATTTATTTCATTTATTTGGTACGAATTTCTGTGTAGTAAAAGTCTATATTATTTTTCACACAATAACATAGGTGTTTATAAGCATTGTTCACTCACCCAAAACCCCAGTATGTGGCACCTTCCTTTATGACATTACCACCTCATCACTTCTGTTTGTTTCTACCTCTAGCTTCTTTGTTTCTTTGTCCTCCACCTCAAGAATCACTTTCACCGTGAATTTCGTCGTTGGAGAGACCGTGGGGCAACATACCTTTACTAGCTAGGTTACTGCTAAACAGGTGAATTGCCCAGTGTGGGGGGGAGGGGGGGAAGGGGGGGTTAGGAGGGGCCAGGCAGTATCCCCACTTGACAGCAGGTAGAGGAAGGTCTCCCACATATGCCTAGCAAAAATCACCCGCGAATGTTGAAAAATGTGCACACAATGGTCCTTGCAATTGAGTGACGTACGATGCACGTTGTTGGGTCTGTCCACGGAAAAAAGTAGCGACGTGCATTGTACGTTGTTGGGACTCGGCGGGGTAAGGAGAAATATCTTTGAGAATACAACATAATAACAAATCTTCACACCAGCCCAGAGGAGGCCAAGTCACGGATGATGGAGGTGCTTGGACATAGCGGGGAGTCCGATGGAGATGGTGACACTGCTTCCACTACCACTTCCAGGCACTCCATCACCAGCCTCCATCAACTGCGCGCCACCCAATCAGCGCCCTCGCAGGATGCCAGACTCAAGCCTCCTGTCCTTCCATCGCCTGCCAATCATACCTGGAATGTTCATGTTACTTATGTATGTCTTTTGGTGAAGAAACTTTCAAGTGATGTACAGTATGGTGAAATAGTAGCAGTATACATGATTGAATTTGAAAGTGGATGGTGTGGTCTGCATAGAAGGTGCATGGAATAAATGATTTGAATGAAAATATATGAGGTATGGAAGTTGATGAAGCTTAGAAATTGACAGAGGACTAAATTGATTGGATGAAGTAGGTATGGAGAAACATTGAACATAGGTTTGGCATTGCTTTTTAATGTGATAGTTTGTAGGGTTACTCTGATGGTTGTGTGTGGAGCGCATCTGTGAAAAAAGAAACAAAGTTCCTGGATGTTTTTGAATGTGAGGAGGAGCATGAATTCCTAAGCTTGAATGATGTGTGAATGATTCTGGTATCCATTTCCCATGGCATGCTGTTGATAGTTCTCACATACATTCTTTCTCCTTGTTTTTGGATCCTACCTCATCCCAGTCGTCCCATGTCTCTTATTCTTCCATAAAAATTGATCTTAAATATGTTGAATCCCTCTCCGGAAGTGTTACCAACCTTAATCATGGAAATTCTGCAGGTTCAGTCAGCAGGTCACTTCTGGGTAGTGTCCAGTGAGGGCAGCTCAGCCAGAGACCTGCAGGAGATACAGACTTGGCTGATGTGGGCTAAGCATGAGGGTAAGATTCTGCCTCTGCCGCCCCATATGGCCATCCCAGGCTGCCCTGTTGTGGCCTCATACACAGACCCAGATGACAACAGCCTGGGATACTACCGAGCCAGGATTGAGGAGATACTGCCTGGTGATGATGACACATTCAGAGCCATGGTAAACACAAGCTATAATCACCACCTCAGCAAACAAATAGAAAAAAAAAAAATGAGAGTGTAAAGGTGTGACCAAGCTTGTAATATTTGATGGTCATTTATGGAAGACCTGAAATTGTTGGACATAATTAGCTTGCATCCTACGTTACGTAGTGTTGCTGGTAACAGTATAGAATCATCAGATATGTCGATCTATCGTCACCTGTGTAAGAAATTAATAACATTTTTGAGATGTGTCCCCATACCTTCACTCTCGCTGTTATAATACCACAGACCACAGTAGTTTTAGTTTATAGTGATGATACTGGCTCTGTAATTTTTAAGTTTTCAAGAGGTTCAGAGTGATGATTGACTTTATCGGATACATTCATGTGAATGTGGTGAATGTTTTTTGGCGTATTATATGGAGCCAGGATTCCGGAGGCTTCAGTGATGAGTGAATGGAAGCATGACCCATTGGATTGGGCATACTTGCGTTGTCTAGGCATTGCTACTCCTCATCTTGCCCTAGGGTGGGAATAGAGGTTTGGATGATGATGATGATGATGATATAATGATGATACTGGCTTTGTAATTTTCAAGTTATGGATAGGTTGGTAAATAGTACAGACAAGTCCCATAATAATATGGAAGGTAGGTGTTGCAGAGTGTCTTACTTTGTTTATATAGTAGCATATTTTCATACAGTTGATATTGTAAATTCCACCCACTTGATGTAGTGCTGTTCTCGGGTGACTGCCTGTTCCTGTCTTCCTTCCTCCCTTCCTCCCTTCCTCTTCTGTCTTTCTTTCCTTCATTTTTGTCTCTTTCTTCTGTCTACGGGCAACTCTACACTGAGAGACAAGCCAAATGGTTTCCTGTACAGCAGGAAACCGTTTACAATGCTGGATGGTAACTATATAACCAAATTATGGCACTTGGTGGTTTAGTGAGTAATTAAGGTGCTCCAATTGGATTGAGTTGGTGCAGGTTTCTATCCAAGGGGTGGTTGGGGTTTATTGCTTACATAATGCCACTCAGGGATGAGTGAGGCTGGTTGGTCACTTTCATCTTAAATGTTAGGACCAACTTGCCAAGCCCTGGGCTCCTTCGCTGCTCATGGGGGAACATAGGATTAGATGATGATGATATTGTAAATTGAGGGAAACTGGTAGATCAACTCTGTCAACCTAATGGGCAATTTTTATGTAATGTACTGAAAACTTATATTGTTTTCGTTTTTGTTTCGTTTTCGTTTTCGTTTTTGAAGGCTCCAACATGCTTGCATGTGTTGGCCTTGGTCACCCAATGGTGGCCCTCCACGCTGCTCGATCT
Organism: Birgus latro; assembly: GCA_018397915.1. NCBI lineage: Eukaryota > Metazoa > Arthropoda > Malacostraca > Decapoda > Coenobitidae > Birgus > Birgus latro. Next base: position 173,168 of record JAGKTI010000119.1, read on the forward strand.
CTGGCAGCCTCCCTATTCAGTAAGAAAAATTTTAAAAAGACAACCTGATGAAGACTTCCTCTATGTTCCCAGTGCTTGGTGACCAGTTTGAAATACAGTCAGCTTACAAGACCTTGGGTACTGTTCCATTATGATTTATTTTGAACATTACTGCGTATTATTCATATACAGTATTACTGTTCTTTATTCTAAAACAGTGTATGTTATTTAAAGTAGTGTATAGTTTTCTCATATTGACATAAAGGGTAGAAGATAAAAGTGGGGGCATATGCCATGAGGCACTTAGCCATGGTCTGTTAGATAGACCTTTGAGTCTGTGGTGGGCTGTTCACACAGTCCCCTGGAATACAAAGCCACCGTGTCATCCACATTACCACAGTTACCTCCCCAAGGTGTTACCCTAGGTACTCATTTTATCTGCCAACCCTTGGGTGGATGGATATCAGAGATGAGTGACACCAGCTGCCTGCACCAGGTTTCGAACCCCATTGGTAACGGGCTAGTAACTTCGGAGCCAGCAGCGCTGACCACTCAACCACTGCATCCGAATGTTGAAGGTAAACGTGGAGATATTGAAATCCACCCATCCATCCATCATCCAATCCTACGTTGCCCCATGAGAAGCTTAGGAGCCTGGGGCTAGGCAAGTTGGTCCTGACATTTAACATGAGAGTGACCAGCCTCACTTATCCCTGAGTGGCATTACATGAGCAATAACCTCAACCACCCCTTGGATATAAACCTTCACTGGCTCAATCCGATTGGAGCGCCACAATAACCCACTAAACCACCGGGCGCCATAATATGGTTATATGGTTACCACCCAGCGTAGTAAATGGTTTCCTGGTGTACAGGAAACCATTTGGCTTGTCACTCAGCATAGAGTCACCCATAGACAGAAAGAACAGGAGAGAATGAAGGAAAGACAAAAGAGGGAGTGTAAAGTCACCCATAAGCAGAAGGATGAGAAAAGAATGAAGTTATGAAAGACTGAAGAGAATGGAAGGAAAGGAGGGAGGAGAGGAAGGGGCAGACACCCGAGAGCAGCACTTCATCGAGTGAGTGGATGGTGAGTGCCCCCACCTCCCACATAGATATTGAAATACATTGCATAAATACTGTGACACGTATGTATGAAAATTATTTTGATGGCCAGGATGCAAGTGTCTGTCATATATGAACATGCCATATACAGAAATAAATTGAAGAAGAGGTACAAGGGAGCATCTGTAGCTGACAAAAGAATGACCTTGCATCACAGAGAAGGGAAACCATCAGAGACATATATATGTCAAGCTAAATATCCTTTTTCTCCTTACCAATTGTAAATAATCTTGAAATAGAACTTGGAAGATGACATAGTTATTCTGCTTACTTTATACTTTCATCAGCTGATCTGTTTCCAGGGCAGTAATTAACTATCATTACAATGATTTATTCATCCATCCATCCTACATTGCCCCATGAGGAGCGTAAGAGCCCAGGGGTAGGCAAGTTGGTCCTGACATTTAAGATGAGAGTGACCAGTTTTTTTATATATGTATTTTTTCTTGCTACCACCAGCTGGCTTTATTCAGATTAGAGGAGATCTCATTTAGTTAAGGGTTGTTGAAGGTAACTCTCCAGTTTGAAAAAGTTTCTCGTAAGCTAGAATAAATTGCCTGGTGATAGCAAGAATAAAACAGAATTGTCATCAGACTGAACAAGTTAAGTATGAACACATGTACTAACCCTTACTGGCTGTTGTCTTCATTTTATTACTCTGATCTCAGCTGTATATGTTATTTGACTCTTCATTCATGCTTCTTCAATTGATTTCAGGTGTTCTTTGTTGACTTCGGCAACAGCGAAATTGTTGATGGACATCTGTTGGGAGTTTTGCCAAAGAGGTATGTAGTTGCTAAGGGGAAGCTGTCATGTGTTTAATCACTGCAGTATGATTCTTTTTGTATTTTATTCTTGCTAGCACTAGACAGTGTTATTCAGCTTGGAAGAGACTCCTTATAGTGAAGAGGTAGGACACAGTCATCAGTCCCACCCTTTCTCCTTCCAAGTCCTTCCTTCTTTCTTATTTCCTGATTTTCTTTCCTTTCTTCCAAAACTGACTTTGCCACTGTATGGTCACTTCTTCCTTCCTGAACTTTATGTCACTCTGTGCTCACTTCTTCCTCCTTGAACATACTGTCACTGTATACTCATTTCGTCCTTCCTGAACTTACTGCACTGTATGCTCACTCTCTCCATTCAACATTCACTTTGTCACAGAGTACTTAGTTCTGCCTTCCAAAACTTCATCTGTCGCTACATACACTTCTTCCTTGTAGAGCCCCGTCACATAGTATACTAACCCCCTCCTCCATAAACTTATTTTGTTACTGTATTCCCAATCCCTGCTTCCTGAACTTCCTCACTTTGAATACCCTGTCCCTTTTTACCATACTAAATGTCCCTTTCCTTACTCTCTGCACTGAACCTTCCCCCATATACAGCCTGCTGGAGCGTCCAATGTTGGCAGTAGAGTGTGTGCTGGCAGAAGTGAAGCCGGCTGCCACAGACGACATTGGGGGAAACTGGAGAACTGCTGCCACAGCCTGGGTCCGCAGCAATATCCTCAACCTAGACTTCACTGTCCAGGTGTGTTAGGTTTTGTGACAGCAGTGGAAGGGTGCATTTTATGTGTTTGAGAGAGTAGGATTTTGTGAGTGAGACCGTGAAAAGTGTTGGAGAAACTGTGAAGGTAACAGCAAATCCCATATTACCTCTTGCAAGGATTAGGACCTGTGGCTAGAATATTATAGTCCCTAACTCAGCTACTTGTGTTTGTATGTCTTCTTGACCAAAAGCAGAAACTGTGAGCACTGAAGTACACTGCAATCAAAATCAGTTGAGTGAAATGCCTTCACGAGCAGACACCGAGCAACTGAGACAGTGGAAAAACTTAGAGGTGGGATATTCAAGTATTAGAATGCAATTTTTATTATTGTAACAGTATCATTTAAGAGAAAAAAAAAAGCAAACAACATAAGGTTGAAACAGTGTAAATTTAGCCACTGTAAGTTGTGGCAGGACTGTATAATCCTGCTCAGTTGAAGTGCTTAAATCTTAGCATAGTGGAAAAACAGAATTGGTGCCTGTTTGCTGTGATTCAGGACTGATCAGGCCCATGTCGGGTAGAATTAGTTAGTTATAGTCTGTTGACTACGAAAATAATATGTAAATGTACAATTGGTAAACAGAGAAATAGGACAGGATAAAACTAGGTGCTTTGGAGAAGAACAGTTTAGACTCTGAGAGGAGGTAGTGTGCCTAAAGGAAATGTACTGTAGTGGTTGAACATAACATCTGGTGGTCCAGTGGATAGAATGCCCCAGTTAGAGTGATGCCTTGCATAGATTTTGTCCTTAACAGGTGACTGGAGGTTTACTGATCTAGTAGTAAATCCCATTAAAGGAATTAGGCTGATCATCATCTCGTAACCCGTTAAGTACTCACATCTCCCAGCCCGCCAACCCCTGGAACCACAGAAAGGGTCTGATTTTTCGGCTTTCACTGAGGTAAAAAAAAATTCTACAGATATCAAGAGCTCTAATTTACACACCAGAAAATGCATATATCACTCTCATATGTCTAATGGTTACCGCAATAGCGACTGTCAAAGGACGTCAAAAATAAAAATTGTTACCCCTTGCATATAGAGAAAAAAAGTTGCACCAAAGTAAATTTTGGTTGTATAGATTTGAAGAGCTTGATTTTACACACCAGAAAGTGTATATTTCACTCTCGTATGTCTAATGGTTACCACATAATTGACAGTAAAAAAAAAAAAAAAAAGTCACTCACTATGAGTGAGAATGGAACGTTCATGAGAAATAAGGGGGAATAGGTAGGTGGAAGGAGTGTGGAGGATCAACAGGAGGGAGGGGAAAGGGAGGGAATATGCCTGCCACACACAGTCATTATGGTCTCGAGGGAGGTGGGAGGTGGTGTGGGTGGGAGGGGACACAGAGGGCAGGATCCAGTGGGCCAGATGGAGGTGGAGAGATGGCTTGGGGTGGGGTGGGGAGGTCCCCTGTCACCCAGGGACGGGGCTGGATCATGCCTCCCACCACCAGATTTCTTAAGTTTTTATTGGCTAGGTGTCATTTGCATCATAAAAGAGGTGGGGTTACAGCTCTCCAGTTTTATGTACCGTAACCTTGCTACGATCGTGGGACATAGGATTTTACGTACCAAGCTCGGAAAACAACAATCGTCATACACAGTACTTAAGGGGTTAAATGTACAGTACAGTAGAGTCTTTATACAACACGAGATAGGTCATCCAGAACCTCGTGCAAAATCAGTATTGCGCTAAAACGTAACATGTATTTACATGTAAAATAGGGGGTTAGGTTCTTGGAGCCTCATATTTTTTGTTAAAAATATATTTAAAGAGAGATTGTCACAAATACATCTGCCTTAAGACACCGAAGACAGTGTGTTTAAATACAGCCTCACCGACTGGACGCATCAGTTCACAGCTACTGCATTCTAACCTAACCTAACCTAACCTAACCTAACCAATTAGTTGTGCCCCCTAATACTCCCCATAAAAATTTTATTCACCAAGGATTGCCACTAAGTCTCTTGAAAGTCCTCATTACAAATCAAGCAAAAACTTGACCTAAACAACACGTGAATAATGGCCACCCAGCATCACGCATATTTCGTCACAAATCACATTTGGTACTCATTAAGAAAAAAAAAATGCAGTGTGAAACTTTTTGAAAGCCATTAGTCATCAACAGTAAAGGAAAAAAAAAAATATAAAGAAGTTATCAGCATGGAGTGATTGCTTATCTCACTTCTCTGATACACACAAATGCAGTAATCATGAAAAATAAACAAGTCAGCCAAGCAGTATAAATTGTATGATAGTATAATTCACAAGAATTGAACACACATAATTATCTTACCTAACTATTTAGTATCATCACTTAGTGTCTTCACATATCGCAAGATCCGAATTTATTTGACCAATGATCGTCATTGCATAACAAAAATCGAGCACAAAGCCCCCCCCCCTTGTTGCACTAAAGGCGAATACATGAATTTTACTGCTCCTTCATCATTAACTTTTTTTCCAACAAAGAAAATTATCCACATCATAAACATCCCAACTCATTTGATCTGTCTGATCGTTTGCATTGAAGCTTGAACACCACATGCTACTTCATCCAACAATTTTACATTTTCGTTTTGAATAAATTCTTTTCTTGTGTTCATAGCACTTTCAGGGTGCTTAGGCATAACTAAAGTTTAGTGTGGAACCACGTGCTCAGAGTTCTGAGAGGAAACGAGGAGCAAGGAAATAAGCAAATAAACTTCTTATCGCAGCGACTGTTCACACAACACTGAGGTAGGCAGCAGGGCTGAGCAGGCTGCGGCAGGTGATATGGGGGTCACGTGGGCCGGGTCAGGTTGAGGAAACCAATCAGTGACCAACAAAAGCATAACACACGAGTTGTATCTGGAAATCCAATACCAAAACACCCATTTCCCACAGTTTCTCTCATGCAAGTGAGTGGTAGTACTGTGCAGATATATAATTACTGTATAGGAGAAGTTAAATGTTCGTGTTATTGTAAGATTGTTGTTTTGTTTGGTCTTAAATTGCGACTTTACTATACTAGACCATGGTAGCCTAACCTGGGGCATCTACTTGTTGAAGAGGGGTAGTATGTTTTTTTTTTTTTTTTTTTTTTTTTTAATGGTCATGATTTTCTCCTAACTTTTCTGTAAATAATGTGCACTTTTGACAGATCTACAGTGTGGTGCAGGGCATCTTGCGTGTGCACCTGTTGGAGTGTAACAGAGCTCGAGGCACCTTCGTTTCCCTCAACAAACAACTCATTGATCGTAAATTTGCTGTCAAGGCGGAGGAGTTCTATCTCTCGAAGGTACAGACTGAGACATAAGTCTACCTACTTTCCACTGAATCTGCTTCATACTAAAGACCATTTCTGTCACTTTCCTCCCTTTTCCATTATATAAAAGAGCATCATATGTGGGCAGAGAAACATCCCAAGCCTCTCCTAGCATAGGAATATTGGCCAGCAGAAATGGAAGTGGTGAAATGTAATGTAGTTGGTGTCCTCTCAGCGTAAGAATATTAGCCAACAGATAGATTATAGGTGAAACATAATATAGCTGGTGCCACTAGACTCAGTTGTCCATCTGCCTTTGAGGGTTAGAAAGTAAATGAATGCCTAGGGTAACACACAAGGGAGTTTACTGAGGTAACCTGGATGTTGCAGTGGCCTTTTATCCCACGGTAATGGGTGAATAACCCATCATGACCCGAGTTGTGGAGATGAGCACTGTGGCTAAGTGTCTCATGGCATTTGCCTCCATCTTTGTCTTTTTGTCCATGAGTGGACATGATACTAGTTGAAGTTACAAAGTGATCTCACTTCTCAGCATGATTGGCCTTTTAGCATAGTGTCGAACTGATTTGTATTTCAGCTAGAGACCTCTCGTGAAATATTTACTTATTCACTCAGTCAGAATCTAAATGCTTTACTCCTGTGGTTGTACTCATTTGCTTATTTACTTCATATTCTACCAACCTTATTGAAATCATCAATATAGTGGGGTTTTGATTTATGATGATAATTTGAATTATAATCAGTGCATTGATATGGTTGGAAAATGCATGTTGTTGTTTTGCTGCTGCTGATGATGATAATGACGATTTGATTATGATGTGAGATGGTGATGATGATGATATGACAGGTGATGCGATTCGACATAGAGATAATGAAGTTAATGATTCTAATGATAATTCGATGATGAGAATGATGTGAAATACTTGAGTGATGAAGAAAAGATAATGATTATTGTAATATTAATGACAGTGATAATGATTATGATGATATAGATACTAATGTACTGATAATGAAGATACCAGTAATGATGCCAAAACTACTAATTGTGATGGAGATATATAAGACTACTTAAACCTCTCTTTCCACACCTCAGCAAAACCATGAACTCCGAGCCATCTACAGCAGAGAGATAGATGAGAGTGACCAGACCAGTTTTGTCTCAGCTCTCCCATCCCATTCCTTCAAGTTTTCCAAACCATCAACATTTGCCGGCAAGGTTTGTCTCTCTCCCTTTTTTTTTTTTTTTTTTTTTTTTTCCCATAAACCATGTGCAAATGGTTAGGACTGTGAGGTAGAACCAGGATTCCATGGGCTTCAATGATATGTGAATGAGCGCCTCATTGTTTTCACTGGGCTTGCTGTTGGATATTCTCCCACTTTGTACAGCCGTGGTCATAAACAATCACCTATCCTCTGATACCCTGTGCCCCAGGCAGGCTGGCTCCTTTATGTGTGGCAAGTCACAGCTGAGTAAGAGGGGCTGAGAGGGAGGGGCCAGAGAGAGAAGGGAAGGTGGATGGGGGGGACGAGCGATGGTAGGGGGGTGGGGGTGAGGGAGGGGAGGGGAGGGAGGGTAGGTACGGGAGGGAGAATGAAATGCAAAGTGGTGGTCACATTATTTGTCTGTTTTCTTTCATTCAGGGCATGATTTAAAGGAGTTAATATTCAGTAGATAATACTGCATTACACCTTGTGTAGTGGCATCAGGTAACAAGCATTAGATAGGTGGTGATATCAAGGGCTGGCTTGTGATAGAAGTATACTGACGTGACATATCAAACATTAGTGCAAAGCCAGAAGTTTCCAGCACAACATTCAGTCACTCAAAGACAACACACAGCTGCATGCACGGCCTTCTGATATCCATCCTTCTGAATCCTATCTTCCCCGTGAGGACAGGGTCCACCTGGGCAGGCTGAGATGTGGGCATCATCCACCCCTCTTGATTTATCAGAAGAGGCTGGATGACTCCTTCACTGACGCCTGTCCAGGATGTAACACAGCACCCCATACTATTAAGCATATCATGGAAGACTGCATTGCACACAATCACCTACGCCAGCATCACAACATACACTCCTTGAGAGCTCTGTGGGAAAGCCCGGTCTCTGCCATGGCCTTCCTTAGGGACTCGAGGCTGTTCGGACAGACTGCCTATTGAACAACTCCTACTACTATTACATAAACATTCCCGAAGGCAAAGTCATTCAGATTCCATTCTGTGTACAAAGTCAAAATACGCGGATAAGTACAAGAACTGTATTTGGCTCTGCACTAATGTTTGAACTGTCATGTCAGTATATTTCTCTCACAAGCCAGCCTTTCAGCTTGTTATCTGACATCACTATACAATGTGTAATGCAACATTATCTACCGAATGTTAACTCCACCACTTTGCATTTCATTCTCCTTTCCTCCCTCCTCTCCCTCACCCCACCCCTGCTCCATCGCTCATCCCCCCACCCACCTTCCCTTCTCTCTTTGACCCCTCCCTCTCAGCCCATCTTACTCCACTGTGACTCGCCACTCATAAAGGAGCCAGCCTGAGGCACGGGGTACTGGGGGATAGGTGATTACTTATGACCATGACTGTACTTCCTCTTGCCTTGCATTCTTGGTCACTGCCTTACCCATACTGGGAAAGAAGCTTATGATTATGGTGATTATTTTCTCAGACTAGATATAAACACACAGTATGTTTATGTACAGTAATCTCTCCAATACCCGATGTAATACAGCCAAAGGCATGTCCGGAAAGTAGGATCAAAACGGATACTGGGACCCTGCCTCCTGGACTGGTACTTATGAACCCTAACCCAGCCTAACTCAGAAAACCACCTACATAACTCCCTACTGGACATGCATAGCACCTGTTTAAGACCCTGTTCACATAAATATGGGACACAAAGCATGAAATAAATGAAAAGGAACCAGAGCATGAGGATTTTGAGGTGAGTATGGAAAATATTTAGCAGTTGACAGGGTACTGTAACTTCCTACCAGACATGAAAAGCACCTTTTTAAGACCCAATTCACACAAATAAGGGACACAAAGCATGAAATAAATGAAAAGGAACTGGAAAATGAGGATTTAGAGGTAAGTATGGAAAATATTTAGCAGTTGATAGGGTACTTAAAACACGTCCGTGGCTGCCGTTACGTAGATTAACCTGCCTCCATTGTTATGCTGCACTTAATCCTTTGCACTCTGAAATCTAATTTCTTAACCTGAGGCATCCTGACAATGTTTTGTCACGGTAACACCCGATGACATACTCATACGTTATGCAATTGCAAGGTCAGTCATTTGCACATTTTTCAAGTGTCACAGGTGATTTTTGGTAGGCATATGTGGGAGACCTTCCTCTACCAGCTGTCAAGCAGGGATACTGCCTGCCCCCCTCCCCCCATATATGTATGTATTTCATCATCGTCATCAGCCATTAAAGTCCACAGCAGGACCGGCCTATCCCTACCGAAGCAGGGACGATACAGCCATGTATCTCTACCCAGTGGCTTAGGCTGTCTGGTAGAGACTGTATGTAGGGTGAGAAGTGCTTGTGAGTGTAATTGTTGTGTTGTATTGGCTTTGGATGTGTGTGTAGTCTGTGAACCAAGTGTAATTGACCCGCCTTAAGCAGATTGGGTGCAAGCTTACTAGTATGCGACACTGGTTCAACCACAGCACCCGTTATGTCCGCCAAGGTAGTAAGTGGCTTGGTGAACGCTTCCCAAAGTTTTTACAACTCTGGCAGGAGGTGAACCCGCTCCCACCAGTGTGTGAGATGCACACTCTGCCACTGTACCACGGAGGCTCTATATATATATACTGTATATATATATATATATATTTTATACCCTTTGATTGCTGTAGTGAATGTATAACACAGTACAGTACTGCAGTGGTAGTGAAAACAGTTTAAAAATCGTTGGTGCGATCCGGACTAATATCTGATATATCGGAAAAAGTCCAGGTTAGCAGAGGGAAGTCAAATGTCACTTTTATCGGAATTTTGCATTTTTCGGAATGGCTTGGACTTCAATTAGTCTGTTATAATGAGGTTTTGGAGTGGCAGGTGGTGGCGATCATCATCCACTCACTTGATGTAGTGCTTCCTTCTTCTTACTTAGACTCTATCATTATTTTTCTGTGCCTGCCCTCCTCTCTTCCTATTTCTCCCATCTTTCCTGTCACTTCTTATTGCTTTTCTTTCCTTTATAGGTGGCTTTACATTGAGTGACAAGCCAAATGGTTTCCTGTAAGCCAAGAAACCATTTACAGTGCTGGGTGGTAGCCATATAACCAAACCATATATGCTTCCTATCTGTCAACAAGTGAACAAGTGGGTTGGTTGCCCCTCTCTGTAAAACAAATAACTCAAAGTCAGTTAGCCATCCCTTATAGGATTATGGCATCTGGTGATAGAGATAGATAATGAGGTGTTACTGTATATATCTATACTGGTGTGTGTGTGTGTATATCCAGGGAAGTATATATATATATATATATATATATATATATATGTATGTATGTATTTATACACTCAACCCTCGGCTATCGCGGGTTCCGCTATAGCGTTTTATCGCTGTTGTGCCTTTGTAAAAAACTACCCAGATACCCTTATCACGCACTAAATGCCTGCTATCACGCACCAGAAGTGTTAAATTTTTTTTTAAAAGGCCGGGTTCCGGCGCTCCGCCCAGCCGACAAAAGATTCACTTGGTGATTTGTCGCGTGACGTCAGTGGCAGCTGAGCACTGACTGCCCACCCGCCTGAGTCTCCCCCGCCACCCGCCAAACCATTGAAGTGCTTGTCCTCAGACCGTGAACAGTGACAGCAAGAACAATAACCTTTTTTGTGATATTACAGTGGCCAAATAACAAAGTCAAATGGCCACCCCTTATAGGATTATGGCATCTGGCAATTGATAGATAGATCACCCATAGCTGTCTTCATTAATGACGGCGAATTGTCTTATTGTTGTGACAGTGAATTTGACTTGAAGGCGAATTGTCCCTAAACCATCAGTCTTTGCTGACTTCTTTATAGCTTTTATTTTTTTTTCCCTTTATTGTTGATAACTAATGGCTTTCAAAAATAGTTTCATACTGAATTGTTTTTTTAATGGGCACCGAAACTTATTCCTGGCGAAAGGGATACTAATTTCTGTTTCATATTAACCCTTCCCGTAAAACAAATAACTCAAAGTCAAATGGCCACCCCTTATGGGATTATGGCGTCTGGCAGTAGATAGATAAATCACCCATAGCTGTCTTCATTAATGATGGCGAATTTGACTTGGTGGCGAATTGTCCTGAAACCATCAGTCCTTGCTGACGACTTCTTTATAGCTTTTATTTTTTTCCTTTATTGTTGATGACTAATGGCTTTCAAAAATTACACTGCATTTTTTTTTTAATGGGCACCGAAACTTATTCCTGACGAAATATGTGATGCTAGATGGCCATCAAAAGGGATAGGAAGTTCTGTTTCTTATTAACCATCCCCGTAAAACAAATAACTCAAAGTCAAATGGCCACCCCTTACGGGATTATGGCGTCTGGCGATAGATAGATAGATAGATCGCCCATAGCTGTCTTCATTAACCACTTAACTGCGGGCTGTCACTTTTGTGACGCTCAGTGGCAGTGGCTCGAGCCGCAGGCCATCAGTTGGGTGGTTCTCTGTTGTTTTTAATTAGCCTGGGCTTTCAAGATATATATAAAAAATTTGGGGAGATGCCTGAGTGATATTTATATTGACCTAGACAAACCTAATTTAGTATGTATTGTCAGTATTTCCAACGACTTATTTCATAGCATATACAGTACATCCTTCAACTTTGCGAATTTTAACTTTGCGATTCACCAATTTTGTGAGGTAGTTCCAAAAGTCCTGTATTTTTTAACATTTATGAACTTTGCGAGCGATCACACACTTTGCGAGGTCGAGTGGTGGGAGAGTCGTTTTCCCGCACTACTTTGCCACGCGGAGTAGTGATGTCATGGTTCATTGGGCGTACTGAGCCTCCTAGTTCAGTGGTCTCCCACCCCGCAACATTTGTTTGCACCTGTTTCCAACCAAGGTCACTGACCCTCACAATTTTGTGGTGCTCCTCAAAAGGAAGGGGTTTAAACACATCAGGTTCAGTGGCGAGTGAGGCAGTACTGACTACAAATTGGTCGACTTCACCCCAAGGTAAGCACTTTTTCCCACTCTTTCTTTCGACTCTACCTCTTAATTTTATGATGATAAATGAAACAAACATGAACTGATATACTGGACAGTAATAAGAAAACATCATAGGTAAGAAACATTTTAAAAAAAAATGCATTTACACTGATGTGAAGACTGGCGTGGTGTACGGGACTGGTGGCGGGGTGAGGCTGGGCTACTGTGGCCCTGCGGGGCCTGTGTCATCACTATCACTGTCAGCAGATACTTCCATATCTTGCTGTGTTTTTTTCTGCCTCTCTCATGAATCCCTCAAAGTCAGAATCATCACTGGGGTCATCAGAATCAAAAAGGTTAGGGATGCTAGGATCGCTGGCTACTTGGGGAGGGATGGCAGGACGGCTGGTTGATGGGGCAGGGTCTCTTGGGGTTCTCATGAATTTTGTGATTAGAGACTGCTTTCTCTTGTTAACCTCATCTCAGCATAAAAGCGAAGGGGCCGAGAATTAACAATGCATAACCTGGCCAATATCCTCTTCATCATTGACTAGCTGATAGAAACCATCGTGAGCAACGAATGTGATCAATTTAGGGCTCAGGAAGCATGCCACGGTGTTGACAGGGCCCTTCGCTATTATGCTGACCTCCACAGAGATGGGGTTAACAAGAGGAAGCAGTCTTTAATCACAAAATTCATGAGAACCCCAAGAGACTCTGCCCCATCAACCAGCCGTCCTGCAACCCCTCCCCAAGCAGCCAGCGATCCTAGCATCCCTAACGTTTTTGATTCTGATGACCCTAGTGATGATTCTGACTTCAAGGGATTCCAGCAAAGTCTGGGAATATCTGCCGACAGTGACAGTGATGACGTATGCCCTGCGAGGCCACAGTAGCCAAGCCTCGCCCTGCCATCAGTCCCGTACACCACTCCAGTCTTCACATCAGTGTTAATGCATTTTTTTTTTTTTAATGTTTCTTACCTATGATGTATTCTTATTAATATTACTGTACAGTACATCAGTTCATGTTTGTTTCATTTATCATCGTAAAATTAAGAGGTAGAGTTGAGAAAAAGAGTGGGAAAAAGTGCTTACCATGGGGTGATGTCGACCAATTTGCCTTTATTTCATATATTTAATTGTTTGAATTTTGCGAATTTTGATTTTGCGAGGATTTTTGTCTACCATATTCTCGCAAAATTGGAGAAAGGACTGTACAGTACAATAACAGCTGATTTTGAACCCTTTTATACCCAGATATGTACCTGAATCAGTTGAATATCATCCTTGAAGGTGTAATGACGTTGCTGTTGCGCCCCTTCATTTCTTCCGCTTTGGCGGCCATTTTAAATTGCCCTGTGACCTTTACCCCAACAAAACCTCATGTGGGAAGCGGTAAATTACTGTATATATATATATATAAGTGTAATAAAGTAATAGGAATGGAAAGTGTGAGTGTCTATATGAATACGAAATGACCGAATACGAGCTGCAAACTAGCGCAATTAGGATGGTCTCATTTTCAGTTGCTTTCACAGTGCTTTTTTGTGGGAGTTTGGATACTTGTAAATAACTGAATAGTGTTTGTAGTGATAACATTAGACATTGGTATTCATATTACGGGCAGTGGGAAAGTTTAAATTCGAGACATCGTTACCCAACTAAAGAAGTCTCCACAAGTCCTATGGTAGTCGACGAGTACTGAAAAAACATCCCAAGAGAAAGCAGAAGATATGTACCATATGCATATGTAATTACAGTATAATATTCTTGGACAAAAAACTGATTTTTGGTAAATATATTAAGAAAGTCAGTCGGAGCGCGAATTACTCTCGGCGGGAAATGCCAGGACCGCCTCCCACAACCCCGTGGTTTACGGGTTAATGACGACGAATTGTCTTGTTATTGTTGTGACAGGGAATTTGACTTGATGGCGAATTGTCCTGAAACCATCAGTCCTTGCTGACGACTTCTTTATAACTTTTTTTTTTTCCTTTATTGTTGATGACTAATGGCTTTCAAAAAATAGTTTCACACTGCATTTTCTTTTTTAATGGGCACCGAAACTTATTACTGCCGAATGCGTGATGCTAGACGGCCTTCAAAAGGGATAGTAAGTTCTGTTTTTTATTAACCCTCCCCATAAAACAAACAACTCAAGTCAAATGGCCACCCCTTACGGGATTATGGCATCTGGCAATAGATAGATAGATAGTACAGTATATTTCTAATTTGCATGCTCATTTTTAGACCATTATATGTTATTATGTGGTACAAAAAGGGTATCTTAGGGGTAAATATTGAGGTCATGGCACCAGTT
>JAGKTI010000120.1:0-34606 GCA_018397915.1 Birgus latro
GAGCAGCGTGGAGAGCCGCCATTAGGTGACCAAGGCCGACACATGCAAGCATGTTGGAGCCTTCAAAAACGAAAACGAAAACGATTCTAATGTCTGATGATGATCTGAGGCACTGCAAAGGGTTTTTAATCACTTAACCGCGGGCCGTCACTTTCGTGATGCTCGGTGGCGATGGCTCAAGCCGTGGGCCGTCAGTTGGGTGCCTCTGTTTTCTTTTTAACCCTTTCGCGCACGGTAAGTTTTATTAAGTTTCACGGCTCACGATTTTACTCCCCCGCGCGCTCCGCTGGCAGCCTGCGGTACATAAATTACACGTATTCTTGCCTCATTTTCGCCACCCAAACCTCAAAATGTTGCCCTGAAACTCACATCACCTTATTCGCCGATGTTTGTTCTAGCTGGTAAGCCGAAAGAAAAACCAGAAAAATACGAATAAAAGTACACTAGGCCGCCGTGAATAAACATTTTGGAACGTTGATCTCGCTTCCTAACATCGTCGTTCGAGTATTTTCCACCATACAGAAAAATGTTATTATAAGTTTTGATAGAGAATTTCATTGGCTTTCTAGTGAGGTATGTCCGGTTGTGATGTGATTTGTAGTTTTCAAGAAAATAGCCAAAAACTAAAAGCCATTTTTATAAAAAAAAAAAATGATTTTTGTTCAGGGAGGTATACTGCAAAAGTTTTCTTACACACCTTATGTTTTTATTAAATAATCTTATGTAGAATTTCATAAGCTTTCTCCTAATACCTTTTTGTCTTGATACGCCTCATAGTTTCCGAGTAAATCGCAAAAAACAACAGGGTACTCGTGGCCGTGGTGCACTTTCGTTATGCGCTCACAATAACTGCCTACGTAACCACAACTTTTCATTAGAGAAATTACATAGTTATGTCCTGTACATAGGTAGAATTCACTGAGCTTTATCATGGTTCTTACAGGAAATCGATACATTCAATAATTTTGGAGTAAATGGACGACAAAGATAGAACACTCTTCCTCGCCCGCAAGCGAGATAAAAACGCTCAATTTCCCTGCCTCACGAATACTTACATATTTTCACTCATTACGTTTTATTATTATTATTATTTTTTAATCAAATTATACACGTGAAATATTATAAGCTCTTTGATAGTGCTCTCAGCAACCTGACATTTCCACTAGTGTTTTTGCTAGGTATTGATACTAAAGCTGAACTTTCTTCCATCTCATATGTGTATATGTAAAAAACAATACTTATTTGTGAAAAAAAATATAGAAATGTAGAAACAGGTCAATGTACAAATCAACAAAATATGGATAACTCACTTGCTCCAGAGGTGTTGAGCTGCTGGCAGGAACTTGAAGGAATAGAAGATGAGTTTGGTAGTGTGTGAGTTGTGTAACTCACCGGGTCGGTCAGGATCACTTGATGGTAGTGATCATCAGCTTTTACCCTCCCGGAAGGGAGCTGAGAGCTCATATAGTCCGATCTATGGGCAAGGCTGTGACCTTCACACACACACACACACACACACCCATCCCCTTGCTCAAGGGGGACAGTAACCACCCACTTCATCAGTGAAACTTTTCGCAACCTGAGCGAGGCGCAAACTCCCATCTACCAGATGGCAAGCAAGAATGCTACCACTGTGCCAGCAAGCGATGTGTGTGGGTGCGTGAATGAGTGAGTGTCTGTGTGTGTGTGTGTGTATGCCTGTGTGTGTGTGTGTGTGGCGTATTCTCTGTTCCTTGCACCATGTTTGCCTAACACATGCGATGCACACAATAGATTTCTCCACGAACATTCGCTGCACGACATACGTATATAATGTCATATATGTGTCACTGTGTGGCGTATTTTCTTGTCTCTGATCATTACGTAACTTTCCACTGTCAGTCAATGCACGCAATATTTCTCAGTGAACACTCGCTGCACTATTTTATACGTATATTTCACACTGAACCATATACAATATAAAACACTATCACATGATTCCATCCCAGCCTCTTCTGTTATTCCATTCCCTACTGTATGGCGTAAGAGACCGCCTGTTCCCTTAGCAACTAATGCATATGTCTATGTATCTCTATGGGATAACATAATGCCTGCTATGGTAGGTCAGTTATTTCACTAATCCAGGCACTACATGTTTCACAGATATAAGTAATGGCTTCACTATAAGGGTAAAATACATCATTTTACGGGCAGGGTGAGTGGAAACCCCGCTATAACAAACCAGACTCTGCCTCTAGGCCTAATGGCTGATAACGGCCCCTAGTGCTTTACAAACAATATATCTATGTTCAACAGACACAATCACTTCACAGTATAGTCAAAAACACTGTACACAATCACAATATTTCAATATTGGCTTTAGCCTCGGGTGGGAGGGGGAAAATGGCAGATTTAAAGGGACAACACAACACAGCACGACCCTGCTGTCTGGCTGCTAGTGGAGCACTGAGATTCTATCACTATGTACAGGCACATAGGAGTCATTGCAGTGTTGCCAAAGTCTTACCTTGGGAGAGACACGTGGCTGCGAGAACGCTACAAAATTTGATGCAAATCGACCGAAAACTTTTTTTTTTTTTCCGTTTTCACGAGACTTGAGGTCCTGTGCTTTGGCACACCACACCACATGTAACGCAAATTGCGGTCCCGTGCACGAAAGGGTTAAGTAGCCGGGGCTTTCAAAATATAAATATATATGAAAAACTGTAGGAGAATCCTGAGTGCTATTTATATCACTCAGGCTAGTTTTGGCCAATATTTTAAAGAAATAAGTCAAAGCATGAATTACCACCGGCTGGAAGTGCCAGGACTGCCTCACACAAACCCGCGGTTTAGGGGTTAAGTACAGTAATCACATACATGTTGGGGGAGGCGGTGGCTCAATCGGTAGAGAGGTGGCATGTAGTCCTAGCGAACCCAGGTTCAAATCCCCGCTGGGGCAAGGAACAGTTTAAGGATTTGAATTTCATTAAATCAGGCTTTACTGATCTACCAGAAGACCCGCCAACATGTAAATTTACTCCCGCTAATACCAATACACCAGTCCTCTATGAGACAGCCCTAGCATGTATTCAATTTGGATGGTGGGTGTTAGTGCCGAAGTGGTGACATGTAGAGGTGTATGATATGTAGGAGGACTGCTGGGCCTTGATAGCAGGCTGTGAAGCCTATGCCCAGAGTCAGAAACATTAATAAAAAATAAAAAAAAAGTCAGTGGGTGTTAGCACTGAAGTGGTGACATGTAGAGGAGTATGATATGTAGGAGGACTGCTGGGCTTTGATAGGCTGTGAAGCCTATGCCCAGAGTCGGACACACACACACAAAAATAAATAAATAAAAAACTTCTGGGGCTGTCTTCTGGGGGAACACCAGTCATTTAAGGATTTTTGCCATTTGCAGGCAAGCTTGCAACATATGAACATCTGAGGGATAGGGGCAAGCATGGAGGGCAGCCATTAGGTGACACGTGAGCATGTTGGAGCCTTTATAAACAAAACGATGAACAAATGCCAGCTGTTCTCTCTACCTGCTTCCTATGTCAGACCTCCTCAGTCACCTTCAGGTGTCTATGGGAGTGAGAGCTGACTCTGTTACACTGCTATTTAGCTAGCTCATTATACTGTACTGGGACAATTATATACTGAATACTTAATAATTCTGTATTTTGTCAGTCAAATAGTTTGTGGAAAACAAAGTACATGTACATTAGTTGTAGGAAGAGAAAGTATAAAGTAATACTGGTATTTTTATTAAGGCATCTGGCTATAAGTAGATAGATATTTTTAAAATACTATCTATCTATTGCCAGACGCCATAATCCCGTAATGGGTGGCCATTTGACTCTGAGTTATTTGTTTTACGGGGAGGGGCACTAACCCTCCACCAACCCACTCGTTGACACGTAGGGAGCACGTATGGTTTAGTTATATGGTTACCACCCAGCGTTGTAAATGGTTTCTTGGTTTACAGGAAACCATTTGGCTTGTCACTCAATGTAAAGCCACCTGTAAAGGAAAGAAAAGCAATAAGAAGTGACAGGAAAGATGGGAGAAATAGGAAGAGAGGAGGGCAAGCTCAGAAAGAGAATGATAAAGGCTAAGGAAGAAGCAGGAAGCACTACATCAAGTGAGTGCAAAATCATATATTGCCATGTCTGTCTATTTACCTATAACCAGATGCCAAATTGTCCGTCATCTGCATCCCTTGCGTTTTGGGGCCATGTTGACAGCAAACTGAAGAAAATTAGATGAGAGTGGGGGCACAGTGCACAAACACAAGCAAAGTCTGGGACGAAGTCAACTCATGAGTGACTGAGATGCTCTGCCATCTGGTGGCCACCAAGTACATATGCGCGGGCCATTCAAACTCCGCATTTTTTCATTGGTTTCACTATTCATTATTATTTATCACAAGAGTGAAAAATCCGTGAGTAATCAAATCCGCTAGCATCAACAGTTTACTGTATCTACAACTTACACAGTTTTCCCACACAAAAAGCCAGGAACTTGAAAGTGGCAGGCAAAGGTCATATAGCCAGATCGAGTTCTGAAGATCTAAAAAACACTACCTACTAACCTAGATAAAGATGCAGCCTGCCTGCTCCTGGTGTCACCATCTTAAATGCTTTTGCCTCTAGAAAGTTATTAAACTTAGATACAACATAAGTTATGAAAGGCAGTCCTCCTCCTTTGGGACAGAAAACATATGGGACATAAATAAGGGAGGAGAGTAGCCTTCTAGGACTCCACGCAGCATGCTTTGTAATACGAACTGGCATACGTTTGGGAAGACCATGATGACTCAACCTTTTGGTCTACAGAGTGGAGGCATTGTAAATCTCCACCTCGGCCCTGTTCTTGCAAGTATGCAACCCCATGACCCCTTTAGCCACCAAGGCTGGTATGTTTTCTGAACGAAGTATATGCTTTGGTTGTCAGGCTTGCTGGTTGGTCTCATTGTAAAGTTCTGAGGTGTGTGGTTTGCAGTCAGGCAGGGAGGCAGATCTCTTATTTCAGATCTGGCTGCCATGTAGCACTGACGCTGGGATTCTTGTCCTGAGCACTACTGGAAAGATGAAAGAGGTTGTGCAATAGGACTACCTTATAATGGGGTGGAGTAGAACTTGAACTTCCTACCAGTGGTGATGAATGCTGCACTGTTAGATCTCTTTATGGCCATGCGACCTTGATGGCAAACCCATCCTTGTCATCAGCATTATCTGCTGGGGGAGGCAAGGAAAGAATTTCAGTGCCTCCTCGATGACCCCTTTAGGATGTAAAGCACTGCAAGCTTGTCGAAGACAGAGTGGGTGACCCTGTGGAAGCCTCTTGGGCCTGTTGATGAGACTAACTACTGCACACTGCTTTATCTATGGCACATTCTGCATTTCAGCTGGAAGGCATCTGGTCCCATAAGGTCTGAGGGGCAAATAAAGCCACAGCCTCACTAGGTCTGAAAATCTGTCTATACTGTAATAGTCTCAGGTTCAACTTGAGCTTGAAAAGAAGGAAAGCCAGTATAGATTTGAGCTTTTGTATTCACAGAAAATATATGAGGTTCTGAAGTGATGAGTCTGTAGGGGACTGATCAATAACTGTGAGGTATTGGCAATGATCTATTTCCAAATGCTTTGAGAGGAGATAGATGAATCTGCCAGTTTCTACCAGTGGAGCTTTACTGTAAGTCCGAGATATAATTTGACCAATCATGAATAGCAAGGAATGGGATTTTCAGTTCCAAGGCTCCCCTACAAAGGTCAGGATGCCTACGTTGGGGAAAGTGGTGTAAGATAAGACTAGTTCAAATAGTCAGCTGTATTTATAGTCAAAGTCTGCTCTGAAGGAAAAGAGGAGGACTGCAGAAAGTCACGCTCATTGACCAATTGATAGTGGAAGACACAGATGCCTTGATGTCAAGGACTATCTCAAGCTGTGGCTTTTTGTTTATGGGACTGCAGGGTGGTTGGGGAGTTGAGATGGTTCTACTCCTTCAGGAAAGGGCACCAGCCTACTTTGTGAATGGCCTCTGGCATGATGCTATCCCTTATGTCAGATGGGACCACAGAGATGAATTTGTTGTCCAAAAGGTCATTATTAATTTGTCCCAAATGGGCCCTAAGAAGTTATTCTACTCACTATGATTCGGTGTAAATAAGTCGAGGGAAAATCTGGGAGTAGCAGAAGAGAGGGTGGGCTAAATACCTTATGTGAGGTGGTGGGCTCAATAGGGAGTCAAATGAAGAGGAGCAGTCCAAGTCAGATCCACATAAAGGATTGAAAGGAGGCAGGTCCAACATACAGTACAATGACTCAAGGGACTCCACAGCAACTCAGGAAAAGGTCAAGACATATTAGGGGATGAAGAATCAAAGCAATGGAAAGCCTTCAGTGGGGAGAGGTCAAGTGGCAGAGAATGGCCTGGGTTACAAAGGATGGGAAAAGAAGGAAAACGTGGCAGTCCAAACACTGCCACCACGAAGGGAAAACACCCATGAAGGACACCAACCTAAAAGCAGAGAAAATGCCAAGTGATCTGGTAATTCACAATGCAGTGGAGCATCAGGGTGAACATACACTTTCCCCAAATTAACTAAATACAAGAAAGAAGCTTGAAGCCAACTTCCAAAGTTGGTTACCCAGGATGCTGCTCAGTGAAGAATGAAAAACAGCTGGGCATCACCAATCATGGTGTTTGAATGCCTTGATTGTAAGCTTTAGCCATAGGAGGAGGAGGAGGAGGTGGTCCATGGCATGTAGGTGCCCTTACCAGTGTTTTCCATTGGATGGTGAGGATATGGAGAATGTGAGTGCATTCAAGTACTTGGGTAGTGTGATGAGTAAGGATGGAAGTTTGGGAGATGAAGTACAGCAGGGAAGGAAGGTTGTTGGTTCACTGAAAGCAGTGATGAGAAATAGGGAGGTCAGTAGAGAAGTTAAGAAGTCACTGCATGACAGTACTGTGATCCCTGCCCTGACGTGTGGAAGTGACGCGTGGACCTTGCCAGAGGGGAACAAGTCAAGAGTGAGAGGAGTGGATATGAGTTACTTGAAAGGAGCATGTACAATGACATGGAGGGACAGGCTGATGAATGAAGAAGTGAAAGTTGTGAGGTAGATGTGGATGTGATTGAGAAAATTAGGAGAAATATACAGAGGTGGTTTGGACATGTGGAGAGGATGGAGAATGAAAGACTGACTAAGAGGGTGTATGTAGGTGAAGTGGAGGGAGGGGATGAGGTGAAGGGATGGAACTGAGAGGTATATGAGAGAGGGGGGAGTAAGCTGGGGGGAGGGCAGTCAAATGGTGCATGACAGAGCAACATGGAGGCACTTTGTCTGCGGCCACCCTTTGCGGGAGTAGGGCATTGGGAGGCGTGGCTCAATCAGTAGGGAGGTGGCCTGCGGTCCTAACGGACCTAGGTTCAAATCCCCGCTGGGGTAGGGAACAGTTTAAGGATTTGCATTTCTGTAAATCAGGCTTTACTGATCTACCAGAAGACCCGCCGACATGTCGCAAAAATACCCCCGCTAATACCAATACACTAGTCCTGTGTGAGACAGCCCTAGCATGTATTCAATATGGACGGTGGGTGTTAGTGCCGAAGTGGTGACATGTAGAGGTGTATGGTATATAGGAGGACTGCTGGGCCTTGATAGCAGGCTGTGAAGCCTATGCCCAGAGCCGTACACATAAAAAAAAAAAAAAACAGATGGATGTTATTCTTCGGGGCACTACATTCTGATGGGTCTTATCAGTTTTTTCATACACTTAATGATTATGACAAGTACAGTACTGCCACTATTTACTCATTTCTCCATGAGCAGACATTTAAAGGTTTAGGTACAGGCAACCCTCGTATGCAGACTACCTTTATCCGAAATTTTCACCATCCAAATTGCCACTTTTGACACCAAAGCCCTTTATACAGGGCCTGTATTTATCATTAGCTCTTAACATTCACAAGGGGCCTTGTGAATTTGCAAGCCAGTGAACTGTTCACAAATTTGCAAACGAATATAAGAGTTATCAAGCTTGTGAAATGCTCCGAAGGCTGTGAGCTCATCACAACAGTGTGATAAGCCTGCTCACAGTGTGGGGGAGTTGGGAAGCATTCACAAGAGGCGAGCTGATGTTGGTGTAAACATCAACAACATACTTCCACATCCACCAACAAAGGAATTTTTTAAACAAAGAGGCATCCGCAATGAATACGGCAATAGAGAGTCAAGGAAAAGATACTGCTTTGACCAAGAAGGAATTATGTTTGTAAACCATTTACTATGCTGGGTGGCAACCATGTAACCCAATTATGGCACCTGGTAGTATAATGGGCAATATAGGCACTCGAATCGGATTGAGCTGGTGCAGGTCTGTCTCCAAGAGGTGGTTGGGGTTTACTGCTCAAAAAATGCCACTCAGGGTTGAGTGAGGCTGGTCACTCATTAAATATCAGGACCTACTTGCCTAGCCCCGGGCTCCTTTGCTCCTCATGGGGCAATGCTGGATTAGATGGTGATGATGATGATGATAGACTTGGTGAGAAATAAAATAACCACACACAATGATATAATGCTCCCTCCCAAGAGATAAAAATTGCCTTGACACTTTGATATTTGGCAATCAGCAAAATATAGCTGTGCAATGCAATTTTGGGCTATCACAACCAACAATCAGACTAGTGACTACACAGACACTTCAAGCTCTAGTTACATTCGAATTAACATTAAGATTCATTCATTTCCAAACTGACCCTAGAACAAAGCAGGCAGAATATTCACAGAAAGAAGGCAAAATTAACACAACTGTTAACTCCTATAGTTTACTGATATGTGGGGCATGTCAGGAAAGGAGCTTGTGCATAAATAGCTCATAGTTTAAGAATGGAGATACACACACATACTGTATACTTGGTACAGATGGAAAGGAGACAGTGCAAAATAGTTTGTTCTTGTGGAGAAAATGATGCTTGACAGTGTCATGGATATAAGGAGGGTGAGTGGATGATTGGGAGGTCTGTCTGATCATATATATATTTTTTTTTAAATGCGAGAAAGAAGGAACCAAAGGCTGATCCCACAAAACAGTTCCAAGAAAACAAAAACGGGACAAAAGAGAGCCAAATTCAAGATCCGTTCCTTTCGAGATGCCTGGAAACACTGCATCTGAAAGACTAGAGATCATAGGAAGTAGGAAATACAGAGGGACAGTTCCAGAGTTGACCCATTGCATAAATGAAGGACTGGGAGTAACGGTTTACTCTTGCATTGGAGAGTTGGACAGAAAAGGGATGAGAGTTTGTTGCTAGACGGGTACTATGCACTCGTTGTAGAGTTGGAGAGATGCAAGCAGACAGTTGACAGGAGCAGTGACCACTGAAGTAGTGACAGAAGAGAGATAAAGAGGCAACAATGCGGTGAAGAGACAGAGGGAGGGGAGCTAGTAAGAGGAGGAGAGTTGATGAAACGAAAAGCCTTTGACTCCACCCTATTGAGAAGAGCTGTATGTGGGGAGCTTCCCCACACATGAGAGTTGTACTCTACACAGGGGTGAATAAAACCCATGTATAAATAAAGTCAACAACTGTGCAGGGATAAAGGAGGCACAGAGTCGGCTTAGCACCCCTAATCTCTTAGAAGCAGATTGTACAAGAGATGCAATATGATATTTCCAAGACAAGTCCTGAATGAATGAAACCCCAAGCATTTCAAGGATGATGCAGGATTAAGCCAGATATTATTAAACCTTAGTGGGTACTCTTGTTGAAGATTTTGACGGGCTGATAGGTGTAAAAACTGAGTCTTTGGTGCATTAAAAACAAGATTATTTTTACCCCAGCCAGAGAAACGAGCCAAGTCAGACATTAGGTGTGCCATAGCCTCATCCCTTGTTTGTTGAAGTAACTGCCGAGATGGACGTTGCGGGAACCAAATGGAAAGGTGAAAGGTGGAATCTTCAGCGTACGAGTGGATAGGGTTAGATGTACAGCTTAGAAGGATATTGATGAATAAAAGGAAGAGAGTTGGTGATAGGACAGAGCCCTGAGGAACACCACTGTTGATAGATCTAGTAGAAGAGCAATGGCTGTCTACAACAGCAGCTATAGAATGACCAGAAAGGAAGCTAGAGATGAAGGCACAGACAGAAGGATAGAAACCGTAAGAGGGCAGTTTAGAAATTAAAGATTTATGCCAGACTCAATCAAAAGCCTTTGAGATGTAAAGTGCAATGGCAAAGCTTTCGCCAAAGTCCCAAAAGGAGGATGACCAGGAGCCTGAAAGGTAGAAGACTGCCAGTAGAGCATCCCTGATGGATCCCATACTGACGATCAGAGAGAAGGTTGTGATAGGAAAGATGCTTTAAAATTTTTCTGTTAAGAACAGACTCAAAAAACTTTTGAGACACAAGATGTTAAAGCAATTGGATGATAGTTAGAAGGTTGGGAATGGCTGAGTGAGAGCAAACTTCCAGCAAGAAGGAAAGGTAGAAGTTGAAAGACAAAGGGAAAAGAGTTTACCTAGGCAGGGTGTAAGCATAGAAGCACAGTTCTTGAGGACAACAGGAGAGACTCCACCAGGCCCATATGCCTGTTAGTATAGAGGCCAGTGATGGCAGAAAATACATGAGCTGAAGAAATTTTAATGTCAGCCATGAGGATGTCAGAGGGGGGAAGTGATGGAAGAACAGCACCGGAATCATCAAAGGTGGAACTGGAGGAGAAAGTCTGAGCAAAGAGATCTGCTTTATCAGTAGAAGAAATAGCTACCTACAGGGCCATCAGAGTAGAAAACAGGAGGGAAGGATAATGAGTACAAAGTTGTTAGAAAGGTTTTTGGCAAGGTGCCAGAAGGGGTGGGAAGAATTTGAGTTAAGAGTTGAGAGAATTTAGTAGAGATTAAATTATTTTTAGCAGGGCGAAGAACAGCCTTAGCACAATTCCGGACAGAAACATAAAAAAGATTTGATTCAGGGGTGGGTTGGCTCCGGTACCTTTTAGAAGCCCTCGCCTCGTTGCGGACAGCATTAGAACAAGTGTGATTAAACCAAGGCATTCTTGCATTAGCCAAAGGATATGAGAAAGGAATGTATGCTTCCAAAGCTGTGAGAATAACCTCCGTAATGCACAAGGCACACTCTGATGGCTCCCGGCCATGGAAGCAATAATCGTTCCAGGGAAAATCAAAGAAGTACTGCCTGAGGGCCTCCCAATCCGCAGTTCCAAAGTGCCAAAGACAACGTTTCTTTGGAAGGTCCACAGACCGCACCAGAGTGACAGGACATGTTAAGGTAATAAGGTTATGATCAGAGGAGCCTAATGGAAAGAAAAGATTAACAGTGTAAGCAGAAGGATTAGTTGTAAGGAAGAGGTCAAATATGTTGAAGCTATCTCCAAGGCGATCAGAGATACGGGTAGGGTGCTGTACAAGCTGCTCTAGGTCATTAAGGATAGAAAAGGTGTAGGCTTGTTCACCAGGTGGATCAGTGAAAGGAGAGAAGAGCCAAAGGTGGTGGTGAACATCGAAATCTCCTAGAATGGAGATTTCGGAGAAAGGAGAAATGGATAGAATGTGTTCCATTGAAGAAGTAAGAGAGTCAATGAATTTTTGACAGTCAGAAGAATTAGGTGATAAGTAAACTGCACAGATATATATAGTAAGAGAATGACAAGAAAGCCTAAGCCAGAGAATAGAGAATTCAGAAGAATCAAGTTCAGGAACACGAGAGCAAGATAGGTCGTTGTATACATATACACAAAAACCACCTTTGGCTTTGAAATGAGTATGGAGAGAGTAGGAGGATACAGAATAGAGTCTGCTGTCAGTTGCCTCAGACAGCTGAGTCTCTGTTAAGGAGAGAAGGTGGGGTTTACAGGAGGAGAGATGGTGTGCAACAGAGAGAAAGTTAGAGGAAAGACTGCAAATGTTGCAGAAATGAAGAAATGAGTCAGACAGTGGTCCCAGGCATGTTGAGTCATCACCAGGAGAGGGGCCAATGGTGGGGACATTTATGGTCCCCCCCCCCAGACTCCGAGGCATGGTCACAGAACGCCATTTTTCTTTAATTTTGAAAAGGTAGTGTAGTGTGTACTGTGCATGTAGACTGATGTTGAGTTAGAGAAACTTGTATTGGAGAGCATGCTGGTCTACTCTCTGTGTAACTGAAACACTGAAAAAGTTCAGCAAAGGGGAATGGTCAGGAACTAGTCCCGAGGGCTGATGAAGCATGAGCTCCGGTTTCATTAGCGGCTGTAAACATGGCAGGTTAAGGCGAGAGCAGTGAGATTAATAGAAAGAAGAGTAGTCAGGGCAAAAAACTGAAAGTGAAGACACTGAAAAATACACAAGTTACTGAAGAAACCATGGAGGAGCTGGGGGCAGCAAGCAAAATGAAAGGTATAGCATGGTGGGTTAAAGATGCTGAAAGAGTTGTGGAAGAAAAGGAGAAGTGGCTAGAGTAGATGCAGGAAATGGGACTCATGAAAGAACAGAACACCCTGACAGTAAAGCAAGCAGATTAATACAGAGAAAAGAGCAGTATTAAAATGAGGATCCTGGAAACAAAGTTAATGCAAATGACCAAACTAGGAAACTGTTCTGGAAAGGGGTGCAAAAATGTCGAAGTGAAAGTGGATTGAAGTGTGAAAATGAAAGAATACTAACCAGTGGAAATGAAGTAAGAAGCAGATGGAAAGAATATTTCAAAAGGCTGATGAACGGAAATGGCAAGAGTACAGCGGCTGTAAACATGATTGTCTTTGATAGTGTGCAAAGAAGGTATTTAGATGCTTTGGTTAATACCAGTATCTTATTTTATCAAATTTTTCTGGCTCTCGGCTAGTGGACCCTGGCTCATACCACCTTGGAGTATACAATTGGCGGTGCGTTGTTCATTATGTTTTCAGCCGTGGACAACAAAATGAACATATTGGAAACTTTGTAAATATTTTTAAAAATTGCTTTTATAATCACACTATTAATCAAGTAGTGATAATTTATTTTTCTAATGCATAATAAAGTCAAAACAACTTCAACACAGTTTTTATAAATGTAGAAATTACATCCATAATAACTTTAGCACTCCTTCACTGTTCGCAAGTACGAAGTTTTCACTCATGGGAGGTGTTCACTTGATTACGATAAGCCTTCACTGTTCGCAAGCACGAAGTTTTCACTCATGGGAGGCGTTCACTTGATTACGATAAGTAACTCTTATGAAGATCTTACAGTAAATAACTGTTTTGGAGCTTATGAAAGGAGAAGGGCACTGTGATATATATGAGACTGGATCAGTATTCCCTTTACCTGAATTCCCAATACAAAGGAACGCTCCCATGAAAGATTTTCTTCAACTATACGAACAACCAGACACGAGGAAATAATCAGCAAACTCCTTAGGAAGTGTGCCTTACTGTATTTTTGGCACTAAAATGCTTTAACCAAAAAGGGGTGTGGGAAGTAATTCCAACTTGCAGTATTTGTGATAAGTGAGTGAAAAAGAGATGTAATGGTATTAGAGGTAGAATGTGAGATAATGGTGATTTTGTGTTCGTGATGTTGGGGCGTGCATGTGGAGATTGTGAGGTGTGAAAAGATTATCTTGCTGGTGAGCCTCTTGAGTGTGTGGAAGAATTTTGTTACTTGGGAGACATGTTTCGTGCTGGAGGTGAGGCTGGAGTGGCTAGACTTTGTGTGTGGCATGTTTTAGTAATGCTGTATGGTAGTGCTCTCTTGCAACCTCTTCACTGTTAGCCTGGCTGATCATAGTTCTGAACATAAATCTCACTTTCCAATACTTCCACAAGAGGAAACTGTCAAAAGAGCAGGACAGGTGGAAGTAAACATGGCTGTCAACAAGTGACTCTGACAATATCCACTCACTTATTGATGTTTTCATTGTGTCCACTTATAAAGCTGTCACAGAAGCAATTTCATTTTATCTGGTGAATTTCTTTTCCACTTTTTCTCAACTGTTTTGTTACTTGTGCTTCTGATGCATCTGTACATCTTTTGAGATTGTTGCAAAAGCTCCAAACATAACTGCCATATAAATGCTGGGTACCAACAATACAGTATTAGTAAAGTAACTCCAGTCTGTATGGCTGAACAGATTCATCAATTGCAGGCAAGCACTTACCTTTGCAGGGCCATCTCATGCAGGGAACCAATGTTTCCTTGTGGTGAATGACAGTGCAGGGAAGTGTGTAGGTTTGGTTCCTGGATGGACAATACCATAGTGTTTCTCCACCCATTTAACATGGGCACAATAGTATGCTTCACATCACCCTATCATTTTGATATATGGTTACCACCTAGCAATTCAAATACAGTAGTTTCCCAAGTTACAGGAAACCATTAGGCTTATCATTTAATGTTGAGTCACCTTAGGAATCAGACAGCATTACATCAATTGAGTGGATGATGGTTGCCACCACCTACCACTTCCCAACACTACTACTTAATAGTGCAGCACAGTTCCAAAAAGTAAAAGTACAATGAGCCTCGGTTGGAAGTGAAAGATCGTGCAGTATGAGGAGAAAAAATATAAAACAGAAGAAAGAGAAAGGAATGGCCAAAAAGTTGAGGGAAGTACACATGGACAAAGTACCTTAGCCTGAACACAGGGGGGTGGTGGTGGCTCAATTGGTAGAGAGGTGGCCTGCAGTCCTAACGGACCCAGGTTCAAATCCTCACTGGGGTAGGGAACAGTTTAACGATTTGAATTTCATTAAATCAGATTTTACTGATCTACCAGAAGATCCGCCGACATGTCGAAAAAATACCCTGGGTAATACCAATAAACCAGTCCTGTATGAGACAACCCTAGCATGTATTCAATATGGACGGTAGGTGTTAGCGTCGAAGTGGTGACATGTAGAGATGTATGATATGTAGGAGGACTGATGGGCCTTGATAGCACAGGCTGTGAACCCTATGCCCAAAGTCAGACAAAAAATAAATAAATAAATAAAAAAGATTTCTAGGAGTATTAGAAATAATGAAGTACCAGAGTATTCATATTAACATTTCATTTTATGTTCCACAAAAGGAAAAACACTGAAAACCATCAAAATCTGTTTGACAATGACACTGAATCTGTTAGACAGACTTCTGAGGAAAACCCATTGTTGTTCAAAGAAAAACCATGGATGCCCATCTAAATGTGTATCTCTTTGCATGCCTCACTCATGACAATTTTTTCAATGTCAACAGCTTACCCTTTGGGTTACTAAGGTCTCCCTCATTTTTTTTTTTCTTTTTTTTTAAGCAATGATCCAATCACATAGTATGCAAAACCCAATTTCATCACACAGGAGGAGAAGGGTAGGATCCATAAATGTGAAAAAAGTTCAGCAACATGGGGCAAATATCTGTACATTAACAATTCAAGCCAATGAAAATCTGATCTATTAAACAAGCTATATATATATATATTTTTTTTAACGTGTCCGACTCTGGGCAAAGGCTTCAGGGCCTATTACTCAGGGGCTGTGACCTATCCCAAGGCCCAGTAGTCCTCCTACATCTCCACATGTCACCACTTCAGCGCTAACACCCACCATCCATATTGAATACATGCTAGGGCTGTCTCATACAGGATTGGTGTATTGGTATTAGCGGGGGTAGTTTTACGACATGTCGGCAGGTCATCTGGTAGATCAGGAATGTCTGTTTTAAGGACATCCAAATCCTCAAACTGTTCCCTGCACCAGCCGGGATTCGATCCTGGGTCCATTAGGACTGCAGGCTGCCTCTCTACCGATTCAGATATGAAGCTGTTGATGTCATTAAATCAGTTAGCTGAGCATAAGCTTGACAAACATTAACAAAAAATACTCAGTACTTATGGGACTTCTCATGATGAAAGGACTAAAAGAACAAAATTAAAACTACAGATGATGATATTTTTTAATAAAAAAATCATTATACCAAACATAACAGCTGATACACTGGTATGTCTATGGAATGATAGCCAAGTACATCCTCTCCATAAACGATAAATCAAAGTTTCTTAATGTTACGGCATTGCAGTACCTGTGAACTTGAATGGTGAACTCAGTAAGGTGATTTGAGGGTAACCTGAAACCCTTTATTGTGGATGCATGAATGTTGTATGACACTACCAACAGCAGTGTTATGCACGGGTGTACTTGCCCCAAATGTGGAGCATGAACACTGTAGCAATGAAGACCAGAGATCCCACCAATACTGGCAATGGGCCTCTGCAAAAACAAAATAAATAAAATTACTTTTTTTTTTTTCTAATTCACACTGGGTAGAAAGATAAAGATGCTCATTAACCAGGACCAGAAGAATGCGCCTACCTAGAGTAGCTACATACTAAGAGTAGTGACAATTCAAGATTGGATGCCATTTTGACTCCAGCCTAGCGCGCTCGCTGACTGCTTCCTGCCCAGCATGCATGCTGGTCTCTCTCTCTCTCTCTCTCTCTGGTGCAAAGCCACAGTACCTTCTCTCTGGTGCAAAGCCACAGCACTCTCTCTCTCTCTGGTGCTAAGCCACAGTACTTGCTATGAATACTGGGGAAAGCATAAAAGCAGATGATGATGAATGAGAAGTAGGATGTTTACAATTAATTTTTACTTTATACAAAGCTAGGCTTAAAATACATGCAACACTGCAGGAGAGGACCTACTGATTACTTTATATTTTTTACTAGTTTTCTCATGGCTATAATTTTACTATAAAGTTCTATCTTCTTTTTCTCTTGTGTTTTTTTTTAAGTCCTTCATTCATCTTTTCTGCAGTAGAGCATTAATGAACTCAATATTTTTTACTAGTTTTCTCACTGCTATAATTTTACTATCAAGTTCTATCTTATTTTCTCTTGCGTTTAAAGTTCTTCATTCATCTTTTTGCAGTAGAAATACATGCAAGTGTTAAGGAACTCATAATAAGTTAATTCTTAAGGTTGTGACAGGTAGGAAGTTCAAAGTCTGTGATTAAATTTATTGGTTCATTTTTTTTTTTTTAACATTTGCCTTTCCTGTTAAATCACTTTGACCTTCCTAAACACAACCTCTACTTTGAGGAGCATGTAATATGCTTTGACACTGTAATAAGTTCTCGTTTTTCGTACTCTAGCAAAGTAAGGTCTGCTGCTTTGTGAACTGCCTGGTTGGGTGATGCTATAAATTCTCCTAAGCACTCATTACAGGTGATCTCTGTGTTTCTAATGTTGTGAACACTATAACCTCTCAAGCTGTACAAGCTATCATTCTCAGTCACTGACAAGTCCTGCTCACATTCATCAATGACAGACTCCATATTTTCCTTTTTTCTGGATTTGCAGGAAATCTGTACAGCAAAAACCCTTTTTCTGACCTATTACTCCATCCATAGACACAGCAGCATGGCATCACGTCCACTTTTATCAACAAGATTCAAGCAACTGTGTGGAAAATGACATTACAATGCAGCGAGTGAATGGATGTGGTGGAGACAAAATAGCGACTGGTGGCCCAGTTTTCTGTTATACCGGGACCCCCTATGATGCTACTCTTAGTATGCAGGTACTTTAGGCCTACCATTCTTATAAAATACGGTCAGTGCTCACATAATGCGCGATCCTACAGCGTGAAACTCACAACACAGAAGACAAAATCTGATGCCAAAATTAAGTCCTTTCATCATCCAATCTTACGTTGCCACATGAGAAGTGGAGGAGCCCAGGGCTAGGCAAGTTGGTCCTGACATTTGAGATGCGAGTGACCAGCCTCACTCATCCCTGAGTGGCATTACATGGGCACTAAACCCCAACCACCCCTTGGATATAAACCTGCACAGACTCAATCTGATTGGGGGGTCGTTAATTACTCACTAAACCACCAGGTGCCATTATTTGGTTATATGGTTAACACCCAACATAGTAAATGGTTTCCTAGTGTACAGGAAATCATTTGGCTTGTCACTCAGTGTAGAGTCACCCATAGGCTGAAGGAAGGGGAAAGAATTTAGTCACAATGCAAAAATGATAGATGTGGCATGTCTGCAGGAAGTCCGGTACAGGGGTGGATCAGCCAGAAAGATTGCTGGGAAGGATTGCTACTATAAGTTGTTTTGGCAGGGGGGAACTGACGGATATGGGGGTGTGGGGGTGTTGGTTGCGGAGAAATGGGTGGAGTATGTTATGAATGTCATGAGAGTAAGTGATAGGATAATAGTAGTGAAAATTTTGATCGGACGGGTGATGGTTTCAGTTATATCAGCATATGCTCCGCAGGTAGGATTGGATGACGCAGAGAAGGATAGATTTTGGGATGATTTAATACGTGTAGTAAGTGGTATGGGTGATGATGAGGTAGTGGTTCTGGGAGGGGATTTAAATGGTCATGTTGGTGAAGCAGCTCAAGGTTATGAAGGAGTCCATGGAGGATGTACATATGGTGTGAGGAATGCGGAAGGGGAAAGAATACTCGAGTTTGGGGAGGCTATGGACATGATTGTGTGCAACACACATTTTAGAAAAAGAGTGAGTAGATTGATTACGTACGAGTCCGGGGGAAATAGTAGCCAGATAGATTATTTTCTGGTAAGGAGGGTTGATAGGAGATTAGTGAGGGATGTTAAAGTTATAGGAAGCGAGGAGTGTGTTCAGCAGCACAAACTGTTGATTTGTGACATGGTGCTTAAGGAACGAGTGATGAGAAGGATGACATATGTACCTAGGAGGAAAATATGGAAGCTGAGAAACCAATCAGTAAGGGATGCCTTTTATAGTGAGATGAGGAGAGTGGTGGCTGAACAGGAAGCCAAAGATAGAGACGTTAATGAACAGTATGGAGCCCTTAAGAACAACCTCTTGAGAGTTACCGATGCAGTATGCGGTTGGACAAGAGGCCCACCAAGACATAAAGTAACTTGGTGGTGGGATGAGGGTGTAGAAGCCGCAGTTAAGGAGAAGAGAAGGCTTTTCCGGGAATGGAAGAAGGGTGGTAACAGGGAGGAGTACTTGGCTGCCAAGCGCAGGGCTAGAAGAGAGGTATACAGGGCGAAGTCTGAGTCACAGAGACTTTTACTTGATAATCTAAATCATGAAGGAAGGAAAAATATGGTTTTTAGGGTGGCAAATCAGATGAAGAGAGATAATCGGGACATTGTAGGCGAGCAGTGTGTGAAGAATGATGAAGGAAGGGTAGTGGTTAACAGTGAGGATATTAAAGATGCATGGAGAGAGCATTATAGCCGGTTGTTGAATGAGGAGTTTGATTGGGATAGGGAAGGTTTGGAGCCAGCTGATCCAGTGTTTGGGCCTTGGCCTTTGATTGACGCTGCTACTGTGAGTGAGGCAATAGGCAGGATGCGGGTGGGGAAGGCGGCAGGTGTGTCTGGGTTGACTGCCGAAATGTTGAAGGCCTCAGGAGATATTGGGGTGAGGTTAGTCACTGACCTGATAAATATGATTATATATGAGTGTGTTGTCCTAGATGATTGGCTGAAAAGTGTAATTGTAAATGTGTACAAAGGGAAGGGTGATGCCCTGGAAAGGGGAAATTACAGAGGTATAAAGCTCTTAGATCAGATAATGAAAGTAATGGAGAGAGTTCTAGAAGGTATGATTAGAGAAAGAGTGAATATCAATGAGATGCAGTTTGGGTTTATGCCAGGCAGGGGGACCACTGATGCCATATTCATTGTTCGACAGCTTCAGGAAAAATATATTGGCAAGAAAAGGGAATTGTATTTTGTTTTTGTTGATTTGGAAAAGGCCTTTGACAGAGTCCCTAGAGAGGTGGTGAAGTGGGCAATGAGAAAGCTAGGGTTGGAAGAGTGGCTGGTTAGGGTGGTTATGGCCATGTACGTGGGTGCTCACACTCAGGTAAGGGTGAATGGAGCTTTGAGTGATGAGTTTCCCGTGAATGTTGGTGTGCATCAGGGGTCAGTTTTGAGTCCCTTGTTGTTTATCATGGTGCTTGAAGCCCTCTCACGTGACTTCAGAGAGGGACTCCCATGGGAGATGTTGTATGCTGATGATTTGGTGTTGATTGCTGAGAATGAAGGGGAGGCTGAGGAAAGATTTAAGAAGTGGAGAGATGGTATGGGGCACAAGGGCTTAAGGGTAAATGCAGATAAAACAAAAGTGATGATATCTAGGGTTGGTGGCGGTACAATCAGAGGAGAGGGAGAGTGGCCATGTGCAGTTTGCCACATGGGTGTGGGAAGTAATTCCATCTTGTGCAGTGTTTGTGATAAGTAGGTGCACAAGAGATGTAGTGGTATTAGAGGTAGACTGCGAGATAATGCTGATTTCATGTGTGCGGTGTGTCGGGGAGAGCAGGCAGAGATTGTTAGGCGTGAGAGGGTTGAACTTGCAGGTGAGTCTCTTGAGTGTGTGGAGGAGTTTTGTTATTTGGGAGACATGTTATGTGCCGGAGGTGGGGCTGGAGTTAGCTCGGTTGCTAGAGTGAGAAGTGGTTGGAAGAAGTTCAGGGAGCTGTTGCCTCTCCTGACATTGAGAGGACTCTCCTTACGTGCTAAGGGGTCTTTGTATGCAGCATGTGTTAGGAGTGTGATGCTGTATGGTAGTGAGACCTGGGCAGTAAAGGAAGAAGATATTCGCAGGTTTAAACGTACAGAAATGACAATGATTAGGTGGATGTGCAGTGCGTCCCTGCGTGCAAGGCCTGGGGGGGCTGGGTTTACGATAGAAGAGTTGAGAGGTAGGATGGGACTGGAGTGTATTGGTGTTGTGATGAGGAGAGGTAGGCTGAGGTGGTTTGGACATGTGGAGAGGATGGGGGAGGATAATTGGGTAGAGGGTGAGAAGTGTTAATATTGGGGGAGGGGTTGGGAGGGGTAGACCGAGAAAGACATGGGACGAGGTCATTAAATGTGACTTAAGGGTTAAGGGACTGAATAGGGAGGCTGCCAGAGATTGAGCAGCGTGGAGAGCCGCCATTAGGTGACCAAGGCCGACACATGCAAGCATGTTGGAGCCTTCAAAAACGAAACGAAACGATTACACAGGTGGAGGTAGGTGCCCATTTTTTTGAGAACCATACTATGCGGTGTTGACAGCCATGACGCAGCCAGAGGCCCAAAGTTATGGTTCAAACAGTCATAATGCAGCAAATTAGGGTCATAATGCCATGGGAACAGACATAACATGGCTAGTGATAGTCATAGCGCGGGCTGAACCTGCCTATGACGTACGGCTGTCACATGTCTGAGTGGGGTGTCGTCACTGACCATTAAGTATTCCTCTCCCAGCTGAGCCTACCCTCTTCCCTTGCTCTGGCTGCATACGTGCTCTGTGTGATCTTTGTTTTTTTTGGGGGGGCCACAGAACCCCACTCTCCTTCCCCCAGCTAGCCCACAATCTCTTCCATTCAAGGTGTGGAATCCTCCAGTGTTGGTATGTAATGAAGTCTTTATTAGGTAAGTAAATGTCCTGGAAAAAAACTGAAAATTGCCCCCAACTACCATGAAACCCTTTAACTTGTAAACATATGGCCCTATAATGCGGAAATCTCATAAAGCAGGACCTTCCAGATACAATATTCGCACGTTAAGTGAGCGCTTGCTGTACAAATAAATTTATGGTTGATGGAATGAACAGTTATGCAAGTCTGTCTGCTGATGATGCAAATATCTTGAGGAGAGTAGTTGAGGAAGACTGTAAAATGCTGCAGGAGGACCTGGATACAATTCATGACTAAAGCCAGATGTGGGAAATGAAATTCAATGCAAAAAAATTTAAAATATTGGAAACAGGCAAAAGCACCAAAAGGACATTACTGAATTATTTGATTGGTAATGAACTAGTCACAAAAGTGAGAGAAGAGGATTTGGGAGTGCTGGTCCAGGATAGTTTGTCACCTGAAAAGCACATTAACAAGATAGAGAGACATACAATCTCTTGACTAACAAAGAGTAGTGTTTCATTACATGGATGAGATGATGGAAAAAATTGATAGTGGCCATGATCTGCCCCAAGTTGGAATATGCGGCAGTAGTGTGGTCCCACACAAAAAGAAAGATATAACCAATATTGAGGAATACAAAGAACAGCAACCAAGATGGTCCCTAGCCTGCCAGATCTGTTGTACAGAAGAGAGGCTGGAAAAGCTGGATCAGCCTTCCTTAGAAGAAAGGAGAGAGAGGGGCAACATGATCGCAGTGTTCAGGGCCATGATGGGAGTAGATAAAACCGACAGAAAAGATCTGTTTGTATGGGATGGGAGAGTAACAAGAGGACATGGAAAGAAACTTAAAAAGCCAAGTTGCCTGAAGGATATCAAGAAATATAGTTTTCCATATAGACGCATAGACCTGTGGAGTAGCCTGGACAAAGAGATCGTCCAGTCTAAAACTTAATGAGTTCAAAGCAAAATTTGACTTATTGAGAAACAGAGATGGGATCCCACAAGCGCAGCTCCTTTCCTGTATATCACAACTAGGTACAATGCTTCCTCCAATTTTGCGAGAATATGGTCAACAAAAAACCTTGCAAAATTGAAATTCGCAAAGTTTAAACAATTAAATAGATGCAATAAAGGTAAATTGGTCGACATCACCTCAAGGTAAGCACTTTTTCCCCACTCTTTCTCTCAACTCTACCTCTTAATTTTATGATGATAAATGAAACAAACATGGACTGATGTATTGTACAGTAATATTATTATGAAAACATCATAGGTAAGAAACATAAAGAAAAAAATGCATATTTACACTGATGTGAAGACTGGCGTGGTGTACGGGACTGGTGGCAGGGCAAGGCTTGGGTGAGACTACTGTGGTGTAAACAAACGTGGCGGGGCGGCAGAACACCGAACTAGGAGGCACAGTACGCCCAGCGAACCACGACGTCACTACTCCACGTGGCAAAGTAGTGCGGGAAGACGACTTTCCCACCACTCAACCTCGCAAAGTGTGTGATCGCTCGCAAAGTTCATAAATGTTAAAAAATAAATGACTTGGAACTACCTCGCAAAATTGGTGATTCCCAAAGTTAAAGTTTGCAAAGTTGAAGGATGTACTGTAAATACATACATAAACACACACACACACACACACACACACACACACACACACACACACATACAGGTCGCCAACAGAAATGGAGCTCTTTGTGGATCGTGGGGAAATAACTGCCGAATCAGCAGCAAAGAGGAGACTAGCCTATTGTCATTATGTGAATGAATATGTGGTGGTGGTCCCAACAGATATTAGTGGGGGAAGGGGAATGCAGATTTTGGTCAAACGAGTACATAACACAGTGGAAGCAGAAAGTTTTCGTAGGTTGCATCATGACGGAAGGAGATGGTTCATTGTCTACATCTGGTGGCGGTGAATTTCCGGGCTTCTCCAATGAGGATAAGGATAAAGGAAGTACTAAACTGAACCAAACAAGAGTGGCAGGAGTGGAGAAAATGGTGGAGAAGAATGTCCAGGAGTTAAAAAAAGGTATGGACAATAATTATAGAGTTGCAGGAACAGACCTAAGAACAGAAGAGATTAAGATAATTCAGACCAAGTTGGAAAATGTCTGCACATGTAGTGCTGAACAAGAAAGGCAAGTTACAGAATTGAGTAATGAATCTGCCTGATATGAAATAAAACAGCTCAAGAGGGAAAATAAGAGGTTGGAAGATGAAAGGGACAGGATGAAAAGTAAACTAGATGAGCATGAATCAAAATCAAGCATGCAAGATGAACATACAGTATTAAGGAAATCAAGGAGCAACACAAGGGGTGGAAGAAAATTCAAGTGGAAGGAAATATAAATTTGAAAGGGATTACAGAACAACAAAGCAAGGAAAAGGTGGAAAAGGAAGTGGTTATGGTACTAAGAAGTAGTGAATCTTTAGTCTGGGATGTTGCTGACAAAAAAAAGTGTGTGATGATTTCAGGAGTAAAAAACGTAAGACAGTAAAGATCAAGGCCGGTTTTTATCAACGCTCCTAATTCCTTATGACCATTCATAAGTTTTGTGAATGTTCATAAACTTGTGAAAACTCCTAAGAGTTATTTATCAAGTCTCACAAGTGTTGTGAATTTTCACATCTCGGGGTCCCAGTTGTGAGTAGAAAGTAGCTGTCGCAAGGACTTGGGAGTTTTCACAAGCGCTAGAGAGGCAAGATGGCCAATCGACTACAGCAACAACAAATCCATCGTCCATGGAATTTTCGCCCTCGTAGAGACGTCCTGTTTGTAATTTCATATTGCTTTTCTTTAATGCATTTCTTCAGCTCACAGTTCTTCTGTTATTATAAAATCTAAGGCAATTTTGAACACAGTGCATAACATGTGTTTCCATATTTTTATTAACATTTTATTAACACTGTTTGCATTTGCCTTCTCAGTGTAATAGGAAAAATATATGGTAGGATACTTATTGACAGAGTTAGGGAAATTACTGAGGAATTAGTTGGAGAAGAACAAGGAGGTTTTAGGAAGGGAAGAGGTTGTGTAGACCAGATATTCATTCTTAGATCCTTAGTGGAAAAGTTTCTAGAGAAGGGCAAGAAGTTGTATGCAGCCTTCATGGATCTGGAGAAAGCATATGACAGGGTGGATAGACAAGGTTTGTGGAAGGTATTAAGAATATATGGAGTGGATGGGAAGTTGTTGAAGGCAGTGAAGAGTATGTATGAGGGTGCTAAGGCTGCAGTGCGTGTGGATGGCAAACTGAGTGAATCTTTCCATTTGAAGGTTGGATTGAAACAAGGATGTGTCATGTCTCCATGGTTGTTCAATCTGTATATGGATGGGGTTATAAAAGAGATACAAGGTCGGGCAGTGGATGTTGGAGCGGCCCTAGTGAGAGAGGGCAGTGTTTGGAAACTCCCTGTACTGTTGTTTGCAGATGATACTGTGTTGTTGAGTGAAGACGAAGGGGAGCTGCAAGGCTTGGTAGATGAGTTTGGGAGAGTGTGTAAGAAACGGAATCTAAAGGTGAATGTGGGGAAGAGTAAAGTGATGGTCTTCGAGAGAAGTGAAGCCAGTGAGTGTACAGTGAGATTGGATGGGAAGGAAATGAAGAATGTGAGTGAATTTAAGTACTTGGGCAGTGTGATGAGTAAGGATGGTAGTCTGGAGGGTGAAGTGCTCGAAAGCGTACAGCAGGGAAGGAAGGTTGCTGGTTCGTTGAAAGCAGTGATAAGAAACAGGGAGGTGAGCATGGAAGTGAAAAAGTTGTTACATGACAGTATTGTGATACCAACTCTGACATATGGAAGTGAAGCTTGGACCCTGTTGGAAGGACAGAAGTCAAGAGTGAGAGCAGTGGAAATGAGTTATTTGAGAGGAGCATGTGGAGTCACATGGAGAGACAGACTAACAAATGAGGAAGTGAAGGAGCGTTGTGGTGTGGTTGAGGACGTGATGGGAAGTGTTAGGAGAAACACATTAAGGTGGTTTGGGCATGTGGAGAGGATGGAGAGTGAAAGATTGACGAGGAGAGTGTATGTGAGTGAGGTGGAGGGGGCGAGAGGGAGGGGGAGGCCGAGGATGAGATGGAGGGATGGAGTGGAGAGGTATATGAGAGAGGGGGGTGTGAGTTGGGAGCGTGGTAGTGAAATGGCAGGGGACAGAGTGACATGGAGGCGATTTGTTTGTGGCCACCCCGTTCGGGATTGAGGCGTCTGGCAATAGATAGATAGATAGATTAACACTGTTGTTAGTAAGCTTTTGTATAATGTATTATATTCACCCCAGTTCTTCCATTTTAGTAAATTCTAAGATAATCTAGAATACAAAGAATAACATTACGGTACATGATGTTTACTTTTCTCATAAACCCTTTTTTAAATTAATAAGTATATTCTAAGATAATCTAGAATACAAAGAATAACATTACAGTACATGATGTTTACTTTTCTCATAAACCCTTTTTTAAATTAATAAGTATGATTTATGGATGTTCTGATACTCATATTTTGCATCACTATCTAAGTCACTGACACTGAGGTACAAGTATTCCTAAACAGAGTGGAAGGAATCATTGGTTGGATGTGATAAAATATCGAGTCAGGTAGCATTAAGAACACATCTGACAAGGTTACTACATGCTGTTACAAGTACTGTACACGGTACAGCTCCTACAGGCTGCTTTTACAGTATAATGCCTTCTATTTGCTTAGTTGGTTAAGTTATGCCATACAATGATCGGAACAGAGTGAGGTACGGCTTTTCGAGTTTAATTGATTCATGTAAGAATGTTAAAATAATACACCAACAATAAGGAGCAAATGGATGGAGCTGGGAAGAGTGCTGCATATCCATCTCACACTGAATTGATGTATGTTTCTGCAGTGATAATCACTGTTTATTTTGTGAGTACACAAATGAGAAGAGTTCAGACGGAAACGGTATGTTGTTCCCAATATTAACTGTATATTGGAATATAAATATCGATAAATCTCAGATAATCGACATAAAGTCAAGAGTTGCTTATCTATACTCTTAGTTGAATTTATAGTCCAATATTTGTACCAAATAACCGTCAGACAAGATTATTTGACGACCTACATGTAGCACACTTTCGTTAAGTGTAGCATGTTTTCACACTCAAAAGCAAGTCCTAGAAGTATTCATTATCACAGTTGTGAGATTCTCTGAGAGTGTTGGTAAATAACTCCTAGGAAGTTTTCACAACTGTGAGCAATTTGGGGGATGTGAGTGCTTGGTTGTGAAGAATCATAAGGATTGTGATAAATACCGACCCAGAAAGGGAAAGAGAAGAACTGAGTAAGGTTAAAAAGATAGTATTAATAGTTATGGAGGGTAACAACGAAGCTCAAGAAGAGACTGAAGAAGCGTTTAAGTTAGGAAAGTACAGAGATAGCCCAATTATCCG
This sequence comes from Birgus latro, assembly GCA_018397915.1. Classification (NCBI taxonomy): domain Eukaryota; kingdom Metazoa; phylum Arthropoda; class Malacostraca; order Decapoda; family Coenobitidae; genus Birgus; species Birgus latro. The sequence continues at coordinate 26,816 of JAGKTI010000120.1, forward strand.
GGCTATAAGGTGTGAAGGGGTGACTGAATAGTCCGAAATCACGATTAATCCGGCGGAAACAAAAAACAAGTACTGTTAGACTGACTTATTTACCGGTAAATGTACACTTAACGTAGCAGAAAGATCTTACCAAAGCTTTGCACATGCATCCTGCTTGTTTCTGTATTTTTCTAGTTTCAGTTTGGCAAATTTCTTTATCTTGCTGAAAAATTTCCTCCCTGTTATTATCGTCACGTTCCTGAAGCTGTACAGTTGCGTTCGTGAGTCCTGATACACATGCAGTTGTCTTGTCTGCTGTTGTGTCCATCATTGGTAGGACGTTGAACTATTTCACTTGCTAACCGACCAAATTATGTTCAGTGTACAGTATCAGGCAGTAAGCACAAAAGTTCCATATTCCAAAAGCAGTGAGCACTGCAATAGACAACAAACACACCTGTGTATCGGGACTCAAGAACGCGACTGTACCTACGATTGTTTCCAGCGCAATGGAAGAAACTCAACATATTCAAGTGTGGATTTCGTTTCCCAACTTCCAAACTGGAGATTAAGTTAGGTTAAATTATTAGGTGCAGTTAATCTAAGTTAGGCAAGGTTTGGTTAAACAATGAGATCAGAACAGTACCTTCTGCCATTACGCTAACTAACAACAAGAGTTGTCACACCAGCAGAACAGCTAAAAACAACGGGGAAACAGATTTAACAAGAAATGTTTATTTGCCAATCCAGAAATAATCAGAAAAACATAACAGAGTATCAGGATGAACTGATTTGGTAAGGTGCTTTTACTGCTTACAGTAAAGCGTATGTTTAGCCCCTCAATGGCAGTGAGTTCAGAAATTTGCGTGCTCCTGTGGCAGGCCTTGGAACCATTTTGTCTAAGTTCTAAAATCAGTTTCTTTTTCTTACAGATGTGGTAAGACTCATCTGGTGCACTTTTTATTTTTTTTTGTCCTTAAACCCATCTTCTGATTTGCAATGAATCGTGAAAGAATAAAACTAGGGCGCATGTTACATTAGCATTAAAACATATTGACGAAAACATCTGGGATGAAGTGACCGCCTGGCTGTTTGGGATGGTACAGCAGGTTTGTATAACCATACCAGTGACCTTCGTTCCCTTCCCATAATTGTTCGCAGATTTTATAGCTCCCTAACTCAACGTCACTGACACCAGTGCAGTAATGCATTGTTCAAGGATGGCAGCTATGAAGGGGTTACTGGAAATATTGTACATAATTATTTGTATCAATACTGTCTCAAACATACACATAACAACGAACGAAGAATGAGCAGTAAATGTCCACTCGGCTGTAAAGAGCAGAAATAACTGTATGCTCTGTCGGTCCAAAATGTGTTGGGAACCGCGACACTGAACAAAGAATGTGGGATGCTAACTTACGAGATGACGTGAGATTTTTTTTTTTTCTGACTAGTAAACATTTTTTATCCATTTCGTCCCCTAAAATTATGAAACCTATAAATTTTCAGGTAAGCATACAGCCTAATGACCTTGCCAAGTCAATTTATATTCCTCTAGTTTGTTTTCTGTATTTTTCTGCCTATTTTGAGGGTGGTAAATTACCTTTCTCTCGCAGAAAGATTTCATCTCTTATTATCATAATGTTCCTTAAGCCTTACCTACTATTGTTTTCGGCATAATGAAAGAAACTTACTCAAAATTAAGGGGCATGTTACATTAGCATTTAAACATATCGGCGAAGACATCTGAGAGGGGCATGTTACATTAGCATTTAAACATATCGGCGAAGACATCTGAGAGGAAGTGACCGCCTGGCTGCTTGCGACAGTAGAGTAGGGTCGTGTAAACATATCAGTGACCTTCGATCCCTTCCCATAATTGCTCGCAGTTTTTTTATAGCTTTTAACTCACAGTCACTGACACCGGTACAGTAAAGCATCGTTTAAGGCTGACAACTATGAAGGGGTTAAATACATTATTGTTTGCATCAATACTCTCTCTTTCACACATACACTTAAGAACAAACAAAAGAATGAACATAATGTACACAACTGAAAGAGACAGAAATAACTTTAGGCTCTGCCAGTCTGAAATGGGAAGTGCAATATCTAACGAAGAATGTGAAACTGAATGCTAACGTAAGAGAACACGTGAGATGGTAGAGTAATTTTTTTCTGATTAGCAAACATTTCTGTTCCATTTCATCCCCTAAAATTGTGAAACCCATAAATTTTCATCTAAGCATACAGCCTAAAGACTTTACCAGTTCAATTCATATTCCTCTAGTTTGTTTTCTGTATTATTCTACTTTGAATTTGGTAATAATTACCTTTTCTTGCTGAAAGATTTCCTCCTTTATCATCATCTTGTTCTTTAGGCCGTACCTACGACTGTTTCCGGCATAATGGAAGAATCTTATTCAACATAATAAGAAGTGGATTTCAATTAGAAGTGGATTTCGTTTCCCAATTCTCCAACTGGAGCCCAGGTTAGGATAGGTTAAATTATTAGGTAGTTAAGCAAGGTTAGGCTAGGTTTGGTTATCAGTCACTTAACCAACTCCACCTTGCCATCCCTGTGATAGAGTTGTGAACAGGAGGTGTGGGTGGGGGGACAGACTCACGCTCGTTTACCCGTGCCTCGCTTGCTAGCAACCGGATGCTTTGTGTTTAAACCGGAGCTATCGTACGAATAATTCTATGTATTACTGTACCAAGAACCATTCAGTCACGGCCCGGATATACCAAAGGCTGGATAATCCGAGCCTGGATAATCGAGCTTTCACTGTACAATAAAACCTCAATATAACAGACTTCAATAAACCATAATTCGCTTCTATTGGAATCGAGGAGCTACCGGACTAAATTCCTATGTATCAGAAAAAGTCCGATAAAGCCAGAAGTGGTCCGGACTGCGTGACCACTTCAGCCATGTTCCCCATAATAAGGTAAATTAGAGACATGCCTATCAGTGTACAGTATGGTATTATTATATATATTATACCATTTGATTATTGTAGTGAAGGTACAATACAGTACAGTACTGCAATGGTAATGAAAACAGTTTGAAAACTGTTGGTGCAATCCGTACTAATGTCTGATATATCGTTAAATGTCCGAGTTAGCAGGGGGAAGTCCGGATGTCGCTTTTATTGGCATTTCACTTTTTCGGAATGACTTGAGCCCCAATTAGTCTGTTATAGTGAGGTCTTACTGTACGAGGAAGGAGGGGTGAGGCCCTCCCACTTAAAGTTTAAATCTCAGGTAATGGTAAATGAAATCATCAACAGAACATGGAAATTATCAGACAAAGAAGAAGAATGTTTGGATAAGGAGAGATGCAAATGAAGAAGAAAGAGCTAAAATAAAGGAGTTAAAGGAAGCAAGGGCAAAAAATGAACAAAGAACGGATGACAAGAAGACAGTGTTCTACTGGAGAGTTATGGATAAAAAAATTAAGGGGTACCGACGGAGAGTGGGAGAGATGAGAAAATAAAGAACAATGAAAAAAGTTAGAAAGTGGCTTATACTAATGTTGATGGTTTAATATTGGCAAGGTTAGAAATCAACGATTACTTGGGGGTTCAGGAACCAGATATTATTTGCTTTGCTCAGACCTAGTTAAGAGAGGATATTGATATCCATATGGGAGGTAGTAAATACTAACTGTGGAGAAGAGACAGAAAAGAAAAAACAGGAGAAGGAGTGATGACAGCAGTGAAAAACATCATCAATGTGGAGAATATGGAACTGGGAAAGAGTAGGGCTGAAGTGGTAAATATGAAATTAGAAATTGGAGAGAATGCTAAGAGAGACATTACAGACAAGGGCATGGAATGACAATGAATACCAGGAGATGTTGTCAGACATGGTTAGATATCTACAGAAAGTGACTGAGAAAAGCAACAACATAATTCCAATGGGTGATTTTAATTGTAAAGAGGTGAACTGGGAGGAACAGGACTCAGGAGGAAGTGAAGATTCATGGGAACTATATTGTTAAATATAGCAATGAATAATGTAATGACCCAGTGGGTCAAAGAAGAGACAAGATTCAGAGATGATGACATGCCAGCAAGACTAGATTTCCTGCTAACTAAAGAACCTGATGTAAATGAATCATTGAAATATCTGTGTCCTATAGGAAAAAGTGATCATGTGGTAATTGAGTTCCAGATGATAAAAGGGAACGTGCTGCCAAGAGATGAATACTATAGGAAAGGAAGATACAACTTTGGGAAAGCAAACTTTACAGGATTGAGGAAATTTTTGGAAAATGCAGACTGAAGGAAATTCAGAGAAACAAGAGAGATGCAGAGGAAAAACATGCTCCAAGAGTAAGTGAGAAAGACAGCAGGAAGAAGGATTGGTTTAACATAAGGTGTATGATAGCAAAAAAAGAGAGGGACATGGCATGGAAATGGAGAAAGAGAGGTAATAGAAGAACAAAGGAAGAATATAAAACTAGAAATGAATATACAAGAATACGCAAAAGAGGAAGAAACTTTGAAAAAAGTATAATTGACAAATGTATGGAAGAACCCAAATTGTTTTATACATCTGTTAATGGCAAATTGAAACAAAAGGAAGTCACCAAACTGAAAGTAGAAGGAGAGGTATATAAAGATACAGCAATGCAAGCTGAAATAATGAACAAAAGTTTCCAATCGGTTTCCACTAAAGAAAGGGATTTTGTGGAGGGGGAAGGAGTGACCAGAAATGTAGTGATAAAAGATACATAAGTGGAAGTGCAGGAAGTGTACAGATTACTGCAAACTCAAGATGTAGGTAGAGATGGAATCTCTACTTGGGCACTGAAAAAATGCAGAGAACAACTGGCAGATAAGATTCACAGATTAATTGTGTGTTCTCTGGAAGAAGGGAAAGTGCCTCGGGAACGGAAGAGGGCCAGTGTGGTACTAATTTATAAGGGAGGAAACAAGGAAGAACTCGTGAATTACAGACTAGTGTCCCTGACCTGCATAGTTGCAAAATTGTGCGAGAGAATCCTGAAACAGATGAATAAAATATCTGGAGGAGATGAACATTTGGGCTGAAAGTCAGTTTGAATTCAGAAGTGGAAGGTTGTGTGCATCCAACTTGTTGAGCTAACTCAAGAGCAATTGACGTGCTACAGGAGAAAGACAGCTGGGTGAATTGTGTGCATTTAGATTTGGAGAAAGCCTTTGACACCACAAGTGACTAATGTGGAAATTAGAGCACGCAAGACTGAAGAGAAACATCCTGGAATGGATGAGAGACTTCTTGAGAGACAGACAAATAAGGACAGTAATAAAAGACAAAATGTCTGGATGGAGGGAAGTAACAAGTGGAGTCCCACAGGGCTTGGTGTTAGCCCCTGTAATGTTCCTGATTTAGGTAAACGATATGGCAGATGGAAAGAACAGTTATGCAAGTCTGTTTGCTGATGATGCAAAGCTCTTGAGGAGAGTAGAAGTTGAGGAAGACTGTAAAATGCTGCAGGAAGACCTGGTTAGGATTCATGATTCGAGCCGGATGTGGGAAATGAAATTCAATGCAAAAAAATGTCAAATATTGGAAATGGGTTAAAGTACTTTGAGGCCATCACTGAATTATATGATGGGTAATGAACCAATTACAAAAGTGAGAAAAAATAACTATTTGGGAGTGCTGGTCCAGGATAGTTTGTCACCTGAAAAACACATTAACAAGATAGACAGACATACAATCTCTTGACTAACATAAGAGTGGCATTTCATTACATGGATGAGGAGATGATGAAAAAATTGATAGTGGCCATGATCTGCCCCAGGTTGGAATATGCAGCAGTAGTGTGGCCCCACACAAAAAGAAAGATATAAACAAAACTGAGAAAATACATAGAACAGCAACCGAAATGATCCCCAGCCTGGCAGATCGGTCATACAGAGAGAGGCTGGAAAGGCTGAACCTGCCTTCCTTAGAAGACAGGAGAGACAGGAATGACATGATTGCATGTTCAGGGCCATGATGGGAGTATATAAAATTGACAGAATATATCTGTTTGTATGGAAAGAGAGAGTAACAAGAGGACACAGAAAGAAACTGAAAAATCCAAGATGCTTGAAGGATCAAGAAATAGTTTTCCACATAGATGCACAGACCTGTGGAAAAGCCTGGACAGAGAGATCATGCAGTCTAAAAACTTAAATGAGTTCAAAGCAAAATTTGACTTACTGAGAAAAAGAGATGGAACCCCACAAGCATAGCTCATTTCCTGTATATCACAACTAGGTAAAAACACATACACATTTGTGTGTGTGTGTATCTACTGCCAGATGCCTCAATCTCGTATGGGGTGGCCACAAACAAATCGCCTCCATATTGCTCTGTCCCCTGCCATTTCATTGCCCTCCTCCCAGCTCACAACCCCCTCTCTCATATACCTCCCCACTCCATCCCTCCATCTCATCCTTGATCATTGGCCTCCCCCCCCTCCCCCCCTCCACCTCACTCACATACACTTTCCTCGTCAGTCTCCCACTCTCCATCCTCTCCATATGGCCAAACCACCTTAATATACAGTAAAACCTCACTAGAATGGACTAATTGGGGCCCAATTCATTCCAAAAAAAGCGATATTCCAAAAAAAGCGACATATGGACTTCCCCCTGTTAAGATATTTTCATACATGAAAAGCATTATGGCCATAATCCTACTTCACTCAATTTCCTTCTAAATCAGGGCATTAACCCATTTGCCTCTTAACTCTTCTCAAATGCCACTATAAATAATTAATTGCATAACACAGTACAATTTTAGTAAGGTTTAGACTCAATAAAGGCCATTGTAACACACACAGGAAAATAATTTTGATACATGAAGTGTCATAGCCACCATCTTGCTTCAAACCACCGGTTCCTTCTAACTAGTGGCAATATCCCTTTTGCCTTTTAGCTTACTAAAAATAATTTGTTGCATTACACAGTATAATTTTTGCAAGGTTTAGACTCGATAATGGCCATATGTAACACGCAAAATAAGATAGTTTAATTATTTAAAAGCATCATGGCCACCATCCTGCTTCACCTCCACCAGTTCACTCTGACTCATGGCAATATCTCATTTGCCTCTTATTTTTTCTCAAATTCCACTATAAATAATTCATTGCATAACACAGTAATATTTAAACAAGGCTTGAACACAATAAAACTCTATCTATCTATCTATCTATTGCCAGACGCCTCAATCCCGCACGGGGTGGCCACAAACAAATCGCCTCCATGTCACTCTGTCCCCTGCCATTTCACTACCACGCTCCCAACTCACACCCCCCTCTCTCATATACCTCTCCACTCCATCCCTCCATCTCATCCTCGGCCTCCCCCTCCCTCTCGCCCCCTCCACCTCACTCACATACACTCTCCTCGTCAGTCTTTCACTCTCCATCCTCTCCACATGCCCAAACCACCTTAACGTGTTTCTCCTAACGCTTCCCATCACGTCCTCAACCACACCACAACGCTCCTTCACTTCCTCATTTGTTAGTCTGTCTCTCCATGTGACTCCACATGCTCCTCTCAAATAACTCATTTCCACTGCTCTCACTCTTGACTTCTGTCCTTCCAACAGGGTCCAAGCTTCACTTCCATATGTCAGAGTTGGTATCACAATACTGTCATGTAACAACTTTTTCACTTCCATGCTCACCTCCCTGTTTCTTATCACTGCTTTCAACGAACCAGCAACCTTCCTTCCCTGCTGCACCCTTTCGAGCACTTCACCCTCCAGACTACCATCCTTACTCATCACACTGCCCAAGTACTTAAATTCACTCACATTCTCCAT
>JAGKTI010000120.1:49157-72564 GCA_018397915.1 Birgus latro
AGTTTCCAAACACTGCCCTCTCTCACTAGGGCCGCTCCAACATCCACTGCCCGACCTTGTATCTCTTTTATAACCCCATCCATATACAGATTGAACAACCATGGAGACATGACACATCCTTGTTTCAATCCAACCTTCAAATGGAAAGATTCACTCAGTTTGCCATCCACACGCACTGCAGCCTTATATATAATATATATATATATATATATGTATTGCCAGACGCCATAATCCCATAAGGGGTGGTCATTTGACTTTGAGTTATTCGTTTTACAGGGAGGGGCACTAACCCTCCACCAACCCACTTGCTAACACATATGGAGAACGTATGGTTTGGTTATATGGTTACCACCCAGCATTGTAAATAGTTTCTTGGCTTACAGGAAACCATATGGCTTGTCACTCAATGTAAAGCCACCTATAAAGGAAAGAAAAGCAATAAGAAGTGACAGGAAAGAAGGGAGAAATAGGAAGAGAGGACGGCAGGCACAGAAAAAGAATGATAAAGGCTAAGGAACATGTAGGCAGCACTACATCAAGTGCGTGGATGATGGTCGCCACCACCTACCGCCATATATACAGTAAACCTTGCATAAGCCGAACTTTCAGAAGCCAGAATCTTCAGTTAGCCGAACTCAGGCCGAGACCACGTATGAAAGTAGGCAGAAATGCGAAAGTAGGGGGAGAAATGGCGCCAGGCGGACACGCCAGGCGGACACGTGGCGCCAGTCTGCTGCTTGCTTTTGGAGACGGTAGTTGCGCCATTCTTATTGTCATCTAGTGCTGAGCAGTGCTCTCCTTTTGCCTTCTCCCTTGCCATGGAAGGTTCAAAGCTTAAAAGAAGTGATACTGGCACCTCTAGTCATAAAGGAATGAAGCTAAAAAAAAAAAAAATGTGCGTGTGTGACTTAGTGTAGTGATCATGATTAAAGTTCAGTACTATTATTACTCAAAGTGTTACATTGCAGTCTATTACAGTGATTACATTTAAGTTTAGTTCTTAATATAGAGTGAAATAAATACCGGGTACTGTTTAGAATTTATGTTAAAGTGTGAACTCACCCACCTCCACCACCTCCGTCTCCAAAACAAAACAAACTGCCGAAGAATTTACTGCCTCTAACGAAAGGTGTTACACTGCAGTCTATTACAGTGATTACATTTAAGTTTAGTTCTTAATGTAGAGTGAAATAAATACTGGGTACTTTTTAGAATTTACATTTAAGTGTGAACTCAACCACCACCACCACCTCCGTCTCCAAAACAAAACAAACTGCCGACGCATCTACCTCCTCTGACGAAAGGCAAATTATGTGCACTGAATTCTTTCTTTTTTGTCTTTCTTTATTAATTTATACACTGTATATGCTCCTTTAGTGTTAAGAAGACAAGTAATAAGTATTGTTATTGCAATTTGGAGGGGTGAAAATCCATCTCCAACACACGCTACCGATGGTCTGTACTGCCTCTGTGAATGATTTTCTACCAATTAACCACTTCAGTACTGTGACGTCTATTTCTACTTTATTTACACTTCCTCCAGCCGATTTTATGGCACTCTGGACTGGACTCACTTACTGAAGGGGCTAACGAAGGCTGTACCAACCCCGTGCAATTCCACAGATCCAACCTACACTGACTAAAATTGTCTGGTGGCAGCAAGAACAAAATGAAAATACACCCAGCACTGAAGGGGTTAAATGTATATTAAATGCACTAAATTGTTTTTTGTCATAACTGATTTATTTATATATGCTTCTTTAATTTAGTGTTGAAAGGACAAGTAATAAGTATTGTCCAAGCAAAATAATTTTGAGGGGTGAAAATTCGGTAATTTAGCAATTTTGGGGGGTGAAAATTCGGTAAGCCGGAAAAATCGGTAATTCGAACCAGGGTAGAGCCCCATATAGTTCAGCTTATGAAGGGTTTACTGTATATACATATACTGAATAATGAAAATGCCAGGAAAGCAGTATAATTTGTATGAACGTATAACTCACAAGAACTGACCTCACACAATTACTCTTCCCTAACTTCGTATTTGAACACACACACTCTCCACACACTGTAGGAGCTGAATCTTCTAACCTCGGGTCTGTCAGTTCATGAGAGAGAGAGAGAGAGAGAGAGAGAGAGAGAGAGAGAGAGAGAGAGAGAGAGAGAGAGAGAGAGAGAGAGAGATGCACTAAATGTGAGAACATGAATTTTACAGCTCCCTCATCATTAACCTCTTAAATTTTTTATCAACCTCCAAAAAGGAGCCTATCCACATCGAAAACACATCTAACTCATTTTATCTGATTGGTGGAAAGTTACTCTTTTTTGCATTAAGTTCCCGCACTACCCACCACGTTGTCCATTAATTTGACTTTTTCCTTGGAAATAAATGCTTTCCTTGTATTCTTAGCACTTTCAGGGTGCTTAGGCATTGTAACTAGTTAGTTTCAAACTGTGTGTTCAAACTTCTGGGATGAAATGAGTGAGGGAAAACAAAGCTTCTTGGTACTAGAAGCCCTATCACGTGACTTCAGAAATGGACTCCCGTGGAAGATGTTGCATGCCGATGATTTGGTATTGACTGCTGAGAATGAAAGGGAGGTAGAGGAAAGATTTAGGAAGTGGAAAGACAGCATGGGGTACAAAGGCTTTTGAGGAAATGCAGATAAAATGAAAGTGATGGTATCTAGGGCTGGTGGTGGTAGTCAAAGAGTGAGAGTGGCCATGCGTGATTTGCCACAAGGGTGTGGGAAGTAATTCCATCTTGTGCAGCATTTGGGATAAGTGGATGCATAAGGGATGTAATGGTGTTAGAGGCAGGCTGTGAGATAATGCTGATTTCATGTGTGTGGTGTGTCAGGGACACCATGTGGAGATTTGTCAGGCATGAAGGGATTGACCTTGCTGGAGAGTTGAGTGTGTAGAAGAGTTTTGTTATTCGGGAGACAAGTTATGTGCTGGAGGTGGGGCTGGAGCTCGCTCTGTGGCTAGAGTGAGGAGTGATTGGAAGGAGGTCAGGGAACTGTTGCCTCTCCTAACACTGAGAGGGCTCTCCCTCCATGCTAATGGATCTTTGTATGTGGCATGTGTTAGAGGTGCAATGCTGCATGGTAGTGGGACCTGGGCAGTAAAGGAAGAGGATATTTGCTGGCTCAAATGTACAGAAATGACAAGGATTAGGTGGATGTGCAGTGCATCCATGACTGTGAGGCCTGGGAGAGCTAGGTTTAGGATGGAAGACTTGAGATGTAGGATGAGACTAGGATGTATTGGTGCTGTGATGAGGAGAGGTAGACCGAGATGGTCTGGGCATGTGGAGAGGATGGGGGATGATAACTGGGTGAAGAAAGTGAGAAGTGTTAGTGTTAGGGGTAGGGCTGCGATAGGCAGACTGAAAAGGACCCGGGATGAGGTCACCGAGTAAGACCTCAAGGACAAGGGACCGAAAAGGGAAGCTGCCAGAGATCGAGCAGCATGGAGAGCCGCCATTAGGAGACCAAGGCTGAAGCAGGCAAGCATGTTCAAGCCTTTAATGACAAAATGAACACGACAGCCAACAAGTGGATGGAGCAGGCAGGTATTGGACATGGGTCAGATCGGGTCAAGGAACCCTAGCAGTGACTGACAAAAACAAAACGCATAAATTGTAAACAAACGCAGTCATCTGGAAATCCAATTCTACACACACCCACTTAGTTTCTCCTGTGCAACTGAGTGATATTACTACAATGTTACAGAAAAAGACAGAGAAACAAAATGCTCATGTTACTGTATGATGTTACTTCCCTGTCTTAAATAGCAACCCTACTGCACTGGACAACTATCCATCTGCATAACACAAACTGGCGATACCAGATATTTATGGAATATATTTGTGCAAGAGTGAAATTCCTTACACTTTGATGCCAGGAGAGTCATCAGTGTAAAACCTCCACATGCCACCAGTGGATGCTGTGGTGCGGCCAGAGGAAGTAGTGGTGGTCTTGCGCTGCCTCACTGTAGACCCGCCAGACCCACCTCCACCTCTTGGAGAGACTGTCCGTGCAGGGGACCGGGCACTAGACCCAACACTAGTCGAACTTGGGGAAGCTGGCTGATAAAGATAAAGCAATTGTGATTATTGGGAATCCAGTACCGCACATTTCCAACAACAATTCTATCTATGTATCTATTGCAAGATGCCTTAATCTCATAACAAATAGCTTCAATGTTGTGTTGTCCCCTGCCATTTCACTGCCCTCCCTCCAGCTCGCACACTTCTCTCATATTCCTCTCCTCCATTCTTCCATCTCATCCTCAGCATCCCCCTCCCTCTCCCCCCCTCCACCTCACTCACATACACTCTCCTTGTTAGTCTCTCACTCTCCATCCTCTCCATATGGCCAAACCACCACAATGTATTTCTCCTAACACATTCTCTCACAACCACATTCACACCACAACATGCCTTCACTTCCTCATTTGTCAGTCTGTCTCTCCATGTAACTCCACATGCTCCTCTCAAATAGCTCATGTCCACTGCTCTCACTCTTGACTTGCCGAGGGTCCAAAGTCTGCTGGCATGCGGCAGGTTAAAGTCGCCACAAATAAGCACTTGGGAAGCTCTACCATATTCTTCACTAGACAATCAGGTCACACAGTAAATTGTTCATTTCTCTGACAGTTGGTGGTGGACTGTAGATGGCACCCAATAGTATTCATTTTTCCTCTAAAATAATCTCACACCACAATGCTACATTACATATACTGTATGACCATTTAGCTGATGAACTTTATAATCAGATGATATTACATTATTCTCAATTAATATGACCACTTCTATACCGGTGCAGTCTGATTTACTCTGTTCGATAAACTTGGTATCAGTTTATGCCAAAAATTTCTGCGGAGTTCATACTTTCATTCAACTTAGTTTCTGTTAAGCAAACAATGGTAGGGTCTACGTTATTCAATTTCTCATAAATTCATCAACCTTAATCAGATGCCATCTACATTTGCATACATGCATTTAAGGCTGAATGGCTATTTGTGGGGCATGCCTTAAAAAATGTCTTTGTTGTCTATTTCACCGTGCATTTACTTTGACCATTACGGTTTTATCTCCTCATTATCCACTTCTCATCAGTCACGTTCTCAGCTGTCAGGTCTTCGTTTTTCTGTTTCATTTTCATCTACCAGCTGTTTTCTCTCTCTCAGTCCTACCCATTTCCCTGAAAATCCTGACGTTCTTGACCACGGCATCATCAGACTGGTATAGTGGCAGCATGGAGAACTAAACCTGGCATAAAGTCTTGATGAAACACTGCTTTCATCAATCTTGGCCAATTATCACCGCTATTTATCTCTTTCTTCTCTAGTCTAATTATGGCACAGTCCACACGCTATTATCAACACAGTTATTATCTAATCCCATTTCATTACACAGGATATATTTGACAAACTCAGCATCTTTCTCCTTCCTTATTTGTCCATCTGCATGTGTTGACTCTGGGACATTTGTTATCATCATATTTCTCACTCTAGTTGCTCTCTTCTTCTCTAGTTCCCATACATGCTCGACTTTATCATTTACTGCGTCAGTACCTTATTCTCAATCTCCTCCTTGACTATGGTCTCCATGGTGTTCCTCTGGGCACTTACTGTTTCCTCTAGGGTTGTAATCCTTTGTGTGTTCTCCTCCAATTTTTGCCTAATAGGGCCTAACTGTCTCAAAATTTCACCTGCTACTGTTCTGCAGTGGTTTAAAGTACAATAGCATGACATATTGGGTACATCCACAGCTGGTTTGCAAAACATCTTGAAGGAATCCAAAGCCATACCATCGGATGTGACATAAACCCAGTAACCACAACAATCACACTGGATACCATCACTGCCGTTCCCACGACTTACGCACTTTTCATTGCAATAACCCTAAGTATCCTCTTCTCTACGATGAGTATTGGTACCCTGTTTCGTGCCTCTGCCAGCGCTTTGTAAACAAACCTGGTCACCACCACTTCCACCTGCCGTTTTCCCACACTTTAAGGCTTTAAAACTCCTTAACTCTTTAACATTTACCACACTGATGTTAGGTATCTTCACTCTCAACATCCCTGCTCTCATACCAAGCAAGCAGTGATGAAACCACAGCCTCTGAACGAAGTGAGCTCATGTGCATCCACATTCAATCACCACAACCTCGTGGAAAGTAATTTTGGTGCATACGGTACCGTATGCAATGCTGACAGGTAACTGTTACATTCTGACTGTAACAAGTGATTGGAAAGTTGGAAACAAAATACAGTAATCCCTCCATTATTCGACACAATAGAGCCAAAGGCATGTCCGAATATTGGTTTTGTCCGAATATTGGGCCCTGAAGCTCCAGCACTGGTCATTCATGACCCAAACCTAACCTAACCTAAATCAGAAAACTACCTTCCTACTTCCCTACTGGACATGTATAGCACTTATTTAGGTCCCTTTTCACATAAATAATGCACACAAAGCATGAATTAATTGAATTTTAACCAAAAAATGATGATTTAGAGGTGAGTGAGGCATAGGTGGTCAGAACTTGCCAGCATAGTATAAGTAAGTTTCTGACATGGAAATCATCTTTTCTCACATTTTATGCACTAAACTATTGGATACAAAGCATCAAATACAGTAAATGATGTAAACTGCTACCAGAAAAATGGTTAGGTTAGGTTAGGTTATGACCGGACATGAAATTCACTGCCTTTCACCTTTTTCATAGCTGGTGCACTTAAAAACCATGCATGAAAAAATTAAATTGCAAGCAGGAAATTATGATTAACATTTTTGGTAATTTTTTAACACATTTACAGCATGATGAAAACAGGTTAGGCATGAAAATCTTTACGGTAAGCATAGGTTAGGTTAGGTTTGGTTAGGACTGGACATGAAATTCACTGCCTTTCACCTTTTTCATGGCCAGTGCACTTAAAAACCATGCATGAAAAAATTAAATTGGAAACAGGAAATTATGATTAACATTTTTGGTAATTTTTTAACACATTTACAGCATGATGAAAACAGGTTAGGCATGAAAATCTTTATGGAAATCATCTTTCACACAGTTTATGCATGAGTAATGATATGGAAAGAACAAAACAAGGAATTTTGATGAAGTTAGGGTACTTACGAAAAAGAAGCCGCCGTCCTGATGTAATAACCCACTCTATCATCTCAGACTCTGACAGAAAGACCTTGCACCTGACACACCTTTCCAACTGAGAATCACCAGCACTTCTCACCAACACTTTCCACAACGTTTTTTTTTTATAACTGGTATCACATCACTTCACTGCACTGTACATAACAGTAAATTCCCGTGTGGTCTAGTGACGAGCCCTGGAGAATTTAGTCGCTGTCAGAGTCTGAGATGAGCAGACGGAGGCGGCGTAGGGGCATCTTGGTGGGACGTGGTGATACACTATCCACTACAAAGGACTCCGAAGATAGACGCAAACTAACATCCAGTGGTGACTCCGCCGTGCCTGATGTGCTGGGCTGTGGCTCGGAGCTAGAAGGCCTGTCTTGGTGAGATGATGGTGTGGAGCGAGGGTTGACTGGCCTGAAAAAACTGTCAATGGTTGGTTGACGCAAAGGACAACGATTTTGACGATTAATGATGCGCTGCCTGAAAGCTCGCACTTCGCACGCCAAATCCAAGGGCCCCATCTCCCTGTCGCAGTCCGGGTGTTCTAGGCAGTCAAGGACCAACTCCACATACGCCCGGAGTGTGCTCAGCCTGGGGATGGTTGGGGTAGTGGCAAACCCTGAGGAGTCCGCATCATCATCGCTGTCCTCATCAGAATCTTCCTGCTGGGTACTCGCACCAGCAACAGTAGATGCGGTCTCGGTATCAGACATCATCTGATACCCAGGATCGCCCTCGTCGTCATCCAACCACTCGCACACTTCGACATCCACATTGTCTCCACCCGCACGAAGCCTTGCATGAAAGTCATCCACGTCAAAACCAAGAAAATCGTGCACCACGTCACTTTCATGAAGCAGCCGAGACCAACCATTTTCTAAAGTCTTGACAGAGACTTCCTTCCATGCATTGGCCCAGTTGAAGATGGCAAACTTGAGGTTGTATCGGCGAATGTTTTCGAGCGTTCTTTGTCCTCGCATGCCTCGTCCTTCCCTGCAATCGTCCTCGTCCTCGTACACAACCATCACATCTTCAAAAAACTTCCGTCGATATAGCCTCTTCGTTGCCACAATCACTCCCTGGTCCATTGGTTGGATGAGAGCAGTTGTATTAGGTGGCAAAAACAGACACCTGATGCGACCATTCTCAGCAACCAAATCCTTCTCTGACGGATGCACAGGTGCATTGTCTAGAATCAGGAGGGCCTTTACCTGGTCTCGTCGGATTTTCAGTGTCTCCATCTGATAACGAATGACCTCCTTTACAAAGTGTTGGTGGAACCAATTTCTGAAGATCTTGGTTGTGAACCAAGCCTTCAGAGAATTATACCACATGACAGGAAGGGCATCCATTAACCCACGAAGGCACCTAGGCTGCTTTGCACGGCCTATAATAAAGGGCTTGAGCCGGTGCATGACATTAGCATTTGCACAGCACAAAGCAGACACCCGTTGCTTGGAGAGCTTGGGGCAAGGTATACGCTTCTCCGTCTGCTCAGTGAGAGTGTTTGTGGGTATTGAACGGTAAAATAGGCCAGTTTCGTGAGCGTTGTAAACTTGACCGAGAGTGAGGCCCTCCCTATCAATCAAGCCCTTCACCTTCTGCCGAAACTGTTCTACTCCTTCGTCATTAGCGTCCAGAGCTTCGCCATGGGTCTTACGGTTGGTAAGTCCGTGTCGTAACTTGAACGCGAAGAGCCAACCTTAAGATGCCTTGAAGTCTGGGGTGTCGTGTAGCCTTGCGAATTTCTCAGCAGCAGCTTTCAGCTCCGTTCCACGTACCAACACACCAGCAGCACGTTGTTTTCGGTACCAAATCAGCGTGGACTGGTCTATGTCTGCATACTTAGGAGTAAACATCACCTTCCTCTCCACGTTTCGTTTGGTCTTCGAAGCGCAATCAGCCGTGTACTGCTGTAGTTTGTCTCGGGACTTCTTGATATCAAACAAGGTGGAGCGAGGGAGGTTGAATTCACGACGAATCCATGATGTCGGCCACCCGGCGTCCACCTTCTCCAATATCTGCCTCTTCTTCTCCAGAGTCAGAACCACTTTCTTCCTCTTCTCAGGTGGCGGGGCCATCATCACACACATGATGAAGAAGGTGAAGAGCAGCATCAAGCCCTGTAGGAGGTAGGGTATCACCACAAAAGCAATCACTTCGGCTGCCATTGTCGGAGCTGTTCATGAGGCAGCAACTGAGTGGGAAATGGGACTGACAGACATGCGCCACACGCGTAAACACAGCCGATCGGCGAGCACGGGAAATTCAACCTGACGGGGTCCAAAAAATTCAATTTTTTTCCGAATTTTTGGGCATTTTGGGGGTTGGGCAGCCCACGAAATCCAAATAGTGGGGGAGTTCGAGTATTGGGCGTCCGAATAATAAGGAGATTACTGTATACCATACTTATTTGGGGGTATTTAAGGATGTGGTCTCGTTGCCCACAGCAATGTGTTTACTGAATATCTCTCCAATTGGCAGTGTTGTTTACCAACCATCACTCCAACTGGATGCATCAGTTTATCAAACATACTTAAATGCATGCAAGGAAAGAAAACACAAATACCTGTCAGAGCTACGGATAACAATTATTTAACCCACTAACCTAACAGGTGTTCAAGAACCAGCTTTCAAATTTAAAAACATGCATAGGAACATTAGATATGGCCAGCTACTGATGGACGTCGGTGGAGTATTTACGCATTCTAAATCCCCATTTACAGCTTTCAGAGGTAGCACTAAGTTAATAAAAATGCTCAGCAGCTACTCTCTCCTTTTCAGGCGGTTTTATACTTAAAGTGACATGCCAAATGGTTTCCTGTAAGCCAGGAAACCATTTACAATGCTGAGTGGTAACCATATAACCAACCCATATGTGTTTCCTAATGTGTCAACAAGGGGGTTGGCGAAGGGTCAATGGCCCTCCCTGTAAAACAACCAACTCAGTCAGTGAACATACGCTTTATTTGAGGTAGTAGTGTAGTGCGGTAATTTTAAGGGTAATTTAAGTATAACTTAAGTTAATATAAATATAGTATAAGTTAATATAAGAGAAGAATAAGTTAGTATAAGTGTAATGTAAGTGTAGCCTTGAACCCCTGATTATGATTCATCTGAAGTATGTAGGGAGTGATCATCAAATTCCATATTCAGGCTTGTTCCCTGTTAATATTTGTAGCCTAAGTGATACTCTAGTAACAGAGGAACTGTATAGGGCAATTATGGGAGTGAGAGTCGTGGTCAGTTCTCACGGTTGACATAGAGGAGAAAGTTTTAGCACGAGGTTAATAATCGCAAAAATTTGTCTTCATACTTTGAATTCGAAATCTGTAAGTCAGGCTTGGTAATAAAATCTTTTTATACTACAGAGTAATGAATTAAAGCTTAGTTAAATTCTAATTGCCGATAATGGAAATTGGCAACCGCAAAATCTGCGTTACTTGTGACTGGATACATATCCCCACACGGTTATAATTAGTTTAAATACTCGTTGGTTTAGGCTTCGGTATAACTGTCAATCCCATACGCTTACCACAAAATTTTAAACATCGTCAGTCAACCCATCCGTGTACGTTGAGAGTGAACACTTTTTTTTCCTATGCCATGTTAGTAGGTGTGAACAGTAATGCTGCAGAGGAATTAGTTAAAGTCAGTTCCAATGTTAGGACAACCCCGAGGAAGAGAGCATGTGGCCAAAGGCGAGACGCTCACTTTGCTCTCCGACGCCCTGTCGTTTGCAGGCGAGTAGTTCATGCGCTCTGAATTTCCCCCCTCTTTTTGTTCCTATAATGTTAATCCTCTCTCTATATATATTAGTAGGTTGACTGATAATGTTTCCTCTAACTTCCTTTCGTAATCACTTTGCTCTCCGACGTCCTGTCGTTTGCAGATTGCCGTTGTTCCATCGTAACCGCCTGCCCCGACGAAAGTAGTAACCAAACGGTTCTTCTCATTTGTGCACGTTTACACTAGTAATTCTTCCCCCCCTCCCTTTTTCAGATTCACTAAGCTTGATAGCAAATTACTGGTCCACTGCAATACTGTAATCTTATACAGCATATACATATTTGGGAATATTGTAAATGAGTAGTAAGCCTGTTTGATGTTTTTTTTAGTCCAAGAAGTTATTGAAAATTGCCTTCCGGATTTAGAGTGTCGATGCGATTACGTAGTACCTCTATTATCATTGTATGAGTTGCTTGAGAACTTCGAAGTGAAATGTGTGGGAAAGAACTCGGTCCCAAGGATACTCTATGTAATTTTTCCAAGGTCATTACCCAAGGAGCCCGAGTGAGGCCATGGGATTGCTGGTTCCATGTTAAGGTGTAATGGTGAATATATTGACTTGGTATATGAGATTGTTAGATACACTGAAGATAGTGTTAATTTGAAAATAGTAGATTAAGAGGTGAAAATGTATATATTTATATGTGCATGTGAATATAAAATTGTGCTTAAATCCAACTGTGAGGAACTCTGTTCATAATAGTGTGTTAGTATCATTCTGAGAATTTGTTGAGCGGAGGTGAAAGTACTCTTGCATTCATTAACCTTCTTTTTGTATATCTGACCCGCCCTGTGATATCATATCCTGTAAGTAATCTAATATGATCAATATCTAGTTTCTTATATTTTTATGTTGAGACTTAGTAAATATCAGGTTAAGTTTTTATTGTGTTTGAGACTTATTATCCCCTGGGGAGTTTTATCGTGAGATTGAGTGGCTCGCAAGGTGTGTTGTTATCTTACGACTCACGCACTCTAAACAATTCACGCTACCCTAGTCACTTACTCGCAAGGCCCCAGTGCTCTTCATCTTACATGTACTTTAGTGGAGCTAATAATTCTTTCCCGGCATTTGCTGGGTGGTGGCAGCCTACTTTTGTAACTCTGATTCATAATGATGGTATATCTTCTTATTTTCGTTAATTAACTTTGGAGGTTCAAAATTATACCACCACACTGGTGGTAAAGCGGTGAAATCTTCTTATTTGATATACAGTCCAAAAATTCCAACACCACACTGGTGGTAAAGCGGTGGTAATCTCTTAATTTTAGTTATTAAATGAGAGTATAAAATTTTGCGACATGACAGTACGAGCACCTTACCAAATCAGTTCTTCTTCCTAAAAGTCTGTTATATTTTCCTGATTATTTCTGGGGTGGTAAAAAAATGTTTCATGCAAAATTTGTATCCCCATTATTGTTACCTACAGTATGTCTGCTGTGTCAGTTTGTTTAATTTTTCATGTGTAATGGTGGAAGGGACTGTCCTAAGTGTTTAATTAAACCTAACCAAACCTATCCTAACTCCCTAATAATTTAATATAACCTAACCTAACCTAGCATCCAGCTGGGAAATGAAATCCACTTTTCAGCAAGTTGAGTACGACCTTCCATTACGAATTTATACCGTAAACAAACAACAGTGAGTAGTGAACGTGATGAAAACTAAGGGAAATTTCTCAGCAGGAAAACGTAATTTAACACCCTGAAAATGGTCAGAGAAATACAGAAAACAAACTGGAGGAATATGAATTGAATTCATATGGTCCTTCTGCCTCAAATAATGCGTACCGGTATGTTTACTTGAAAGTCAAACGGCCATCCTTACGGGATTACGGCGTTTGGCTATAGATGAAAAATAACAAGTACCTTGTGAAAGATTCAGATGGAAATGCCGAGCCCGTTTGGTAAAGAATTACAGTCTTCATACTGGAACAGGTGTAAGTCCTCCAGTGGACCAACAGTTATACAGGTAGGGAACCAAACTTCCTTTGTGTGGATTATTTTTTTTCTTTTCGTCTACATAGTTTTTTACGTAGAGGTATTACCTTCTCCTCATTACGTGATTATCAAAAAATGCATGCACTGAACATTAAAACAGACTGCAAACATAACCCAGTAATATTTCGAGTGAGTAATTTTGCCAATTTCAGATTAACAAACACTGATTAACATCGTGTTAAATGTAATTCAAAGTATTATATTAACTTAATACTTAGTTTCACAAGTCACAGTCATACGTACCATAACTGTCTGAGAAGGGAGCAGCAACTACAACAACCCTCTCACCCGAAACGTCACCCAAACACTCAGCTGCTTCTGCTGCTGCTGCTGCTGTTATGCTCAGTATGCTGTCAACGTCACTCCACCTGGCCGCTGGACCGACGGTTCCTTTTTTAATTGAAATATTTATTGTTGTAAAAGGCACAGAGATGTTGTAGTTTGTAAATATTTTCGGCCACTTACTGGAAAATGTTTTCGACCCCTGCTTCTTTTTCTTTCAGTAAAATGTCATATCTTCAAGACGAACTATAACTCAACGAGGACGCGATGGGTCAGTAAAATCGCAGGTGTTTGACAGAACAAAATAAGATTTTTTTTTACATCTTCAAAGGTAATAACAATTATTATATATTAAAAAAGAAAAGAAAAGAAAAAAAGGTCGCTGTTTCGTATGTCTAAAAGAAGCAGAGGTCCCAGGACGAAAAACTTACACGTAGTGTGTGTGTTGTGCGCCTTACGTTACCGAGCAACTTACACGTAGTATGTGTGTTGTGCGCCTTACGTTACCGAGCCATGGTCGCTAGCAAATAAATGTACTAGTGCTCAACCCAGTGTAAGACAAAAACGCTACTGTGTACCAGTGAAGGTCGTATACTAAATACGTGAACAACTAAAAGTAGTTGTTATGCTGCGTGTTCAAGGTTCAACTTCTTGCACCTTGATCACGAGCACCTGCTCTAGGGTTCAAGACCGGTTCTAGTGCATACTGAAATACAGGAGTTAGGGGTTGCAGCCGCAGACGACACGACGGCCGGAGCAGACGACACCAGCACTCCCAACCCCCCCAGTACCACCGGGGGACGGCCGCTGACACAGAGCGGCTGGGAACAGGAACGGCGCGCCTGTATCACCTCCCGGTGCCCCTCTTGCTCCCAGGTAGTGACCCGGAAAGGTAGCAGTCGCCGGCACCTAGTCTCCGGCCGAAATTCCACTCGCCGGGTCAGGGGTGGAGTTTACAACTCCACGCAATGCCGCGGTATCGGCCACAGTCATACCGGGTACGGGGCAGAACCGGCCACAGTCCGTTCCCCAGTTGCATCCCCGCTACAGGGCCGCGGCACGGACGCGTGTCGGGCGGGCAGGACAGGCCATAAGTCGTCCGACTCCTGTAGTCGTTCCCCCCAGAGTGGCGCCGCAGTATTGGCCATAAGCCGTGCTGGGTACGAGGCAGGATCGGCCACAGTCCATCCCTCTGCTACTAGTGCTGTCAGCTCCCCGGTACGGGCCATTAGCCGTACCAGAGCTACAACCTCCTGCGCCCCTACGACGTCGGCCACTAGTCACGTCGGGCCAGAGGTAGGGCAAGCCATTAGCCGCATTGAAGCTGTTGTCCCCTGGGCCACCCAGACGTCGGCCATTAGTCACGTCAGGCCAGAGGCACAGCAGGCCACTAGCCGCATTGAAGCTGATGTCCACTGTGCTACCACAACATTGGCCACTAGTCACGTCGGGCCGGGTGTAAAGCAGGCCACAGTCCGCTTCTATCCTACAGGAGGACCTGCAGCCAGAAAGGACCCCTCCCCCGAGCCGTGGCAAGGCCTCACCCGAGGCCTTGGTTCCCTGCAACTCTACCAGGGTGAACAGCGGCCGAAGCAGAGTCCCCGCAGACCCCGCAGCAGACATCGGGCCCTGTCTACTACTCCCCTGGCCCAAGGTTCCCGCGTGATGACCCTGTCAGCGACGCCACCCTCTAGCCATTGCCGCAGTCCAGCCGCCTCAGGCTCCAGTGTCCTCAGTTGCCCCGGGAGTTGCCCCAAACACCTTGCCTCACCCGAGGCCTTGGTTCCCTGCAACTCTACCAGGGTGAACAGCGGCCGAAGCAGAGTCCCCACAGACCCCGCAGCAGACATCGGGCCCTGTCTACTACTCCCCTGGCCCGAGGTTCCCGTGTGATGACCCTGTCAGCGACGCCACCCTCTAGCCATTGCCGCAGTCCAGCCGCCCCAGGCTCCAGTGTCCTGGGTCCTCAGTTGCCCTGGGAGTTGCCCCAAACACCAGGGCGCGACTTACCTGTGGGCGAGGCCTCCCTGAGTCTCTCCCAGACTCAACGACGGGCCTGTCTTCTGGCTCTCTTCGGGCCAAGCCCCTAGTCCCATAGTCCCACGACTAAGTGTGGGGCCCTGTCCAGGGGCGCGCCACTCTGCCCTTCCTCCGGACAGAGGGATCAACCTAGGGCCCACCAGTGGTAACAAAGTGAGTGGACTTTACATTTCGACCCAGATATTTGTGTGCTCTTTCGACCCAGATATTTGTGTGCATTAACTTATACCTTACGAGTGATCCCCTACAGTGTATTCTTGAGTTAAGTGACCAGGAACCCAGAGTATGAGATTGGATGAGCCTGATAGCTAAACGTGGCCTGACTTATATCCCGAGTAGAGTCCCGCGTCTCCCCCCCCCCCAGTGAACGAAATGCCTTTGTGACCAGCAGAACATTAGTATTGTGTCGGTTGTGCCATTCCCTTGTTATTGACACTCTCCCTCCCCAACCCACAGGCACACGAGTGAAACACCTCAGTGACCAACGGAAGGAGTACATGTTATTTCCATCGTGCCTCCCCTTTGTGCATTAAATCTCCACCCACCCCCGTGTCCGGGCACGTTAGTCAGGGTATGCCAGAATATTGCAGTCCCCCCTGCCAGTGATCACTACGGGCAATTCTACCTGAGATAGACTTCCGGCCAACAGGTGTCTGTGACACAGGTGTTAACGTAACTCATATACAGTGCCATCCAGTGCTATACGGGTTTGGGAAATTATAGTAGATTCATTCCTGTGTCTTAAATTATAAGTGAATTGTATGTGCCATAAGTGTTGGGTAAATAGTACCATACTTCTACCAGTTGGTATAGTGACAGACACCACTTGTGTTAAGTGTTAACCCATCCACGACCAACCCAGTTTGTAATATATTTGTTGATGTACCATTGTCATTGGGAAGATATCTGGAATACATGTGTGTAATACTTACTGCCTTGTTTTTGTGTCCAGTCCTACTCTTTAGAGTTACCGGCCCGGTCTAGAATAGGGACCCACTGTAGCCTGCGTATTTGAGGGCGAGAAACCGACCCACAAATACGTAGCATAACACATACAATAAAGGAACAGGGCATAAAAACTAGGCTGAACCAACCTTACACGTGTATTACCTTAGTTACAACAATGACAAGATACAGGTACAGTATTTCACAATACTGTAGGTACAAAACACAGGTCAGACTAGAGGACTTGGGACTGGGCGAGTGGGTTGCTTGGGCTGCTTACAGGTTGCAGCCAGGGTGTGGGGGAAGTCCCGGGGCGGTCGTCCTCCTGCAGAAAAAATGGGACTTTCGCCAGGGGCCAGGTCGTCTTAGCTGGACTGCGGGGAGGCGTGGAGGGCTGCCCCTTACTGTCAAGGCCTCATTGTGGGGTTCAGTTCTCAGGGCTTGGGCCAAATAGGGCAAGCAGGCACTCTTGCCGGCGCCTACTCCGGGCGTCAGAGTTCCAGCCAGTGGGGCTGGGGAGGTCACGCCCCAGGGTCCTGGGGATGCCCCTAGGAGTGTGGGGTCTGCGGCCTTCCTTAGGTGGAGTCACCATCAGGGGTGGTCTGCAGCAGCTCTTCCGTCGGGAGTCCGGGAGTCATGGACATCGTTGGGGTGCCGGCTGTAGGGCATGTGTAGGGATAGAATTTTTGAACTGTATATAAAATAGGAAGGTTCCACCGCTTTACCACCAGTGTGGTGCTATAATTTCGAACCTCCGAAGTTAATTAACAAAAATAAGAAGAGATTACCATCATTATGAATCAGAGTTATAAGAGTAGGCTGCCACCACCCAGCGAATGCCGGGAAAGAATTATTAGCTCCACTAAAGTAAGATGAAGAGCACTGGGCCCTTGCGAATAAGTGACTAGGGTAGCGTGAATTGTTTAGAGAGAGTGAGTCTTAAGATACCAACACACCTTGCGGGCCACTCAATCTCACGATAAAACTCCCCAGGGGATAATAAGTCTCAAACACAATAAAAACGTAGCCTAATATTTACTAAGTCTAAACATACAAATATAAGAAACTAGATATTGATCAAATCAACCATAGATTACTTACAGGATATGAATTACTAGAAATTATAAGATCATTACTCTTTCGCACTGATATTATCTCAGGGGAAGGTGAGATATACCAAAAGAAGATCAATGAATGCAAGAGTACTTTCACCTCCTCTGTACAAATTCACAGAATGATACTAACGCACTATTATGAACAGAGTTCCTCACGGCTGTATTTAAGTACAATTTTATATTCACATGCACATATAAATATATAGATTTCACTTCTTAACCTACTACTTCCAAATTAACACTATCTCCAGTGTATCCAACAATTTCATATACCAAATCATTAAATTCACAATGACACCTTAACATGGAACCAGCAATCCAATGGCCTCGTATGGGCTCCTTGAGTAATGACTTTGGAAAAATTACATAACAGAATATGTCCTTGGGACCGAGATCTTTGGCACACTTTTCACTTCGAAGTTCTCAAGCAACTTATACAATGATAACAGAGGAACTATGTAAACGAACCGACACTCTAAATCCGGAAGGCAATTTTCAATAACTTCTTGGACTATATAAAAAATATCAAACAGGCTTACTACTCTTTTACAATATTCCCAAACATGTATATATAAGATTACAGTATTACAGTGGACCAATAATTCGCTATCGAGATTAATGAATCAGAAAAAAGGGGGGGGAGGGGAAGAATTTATAGTGTAAACAGGCACAAACGAGAAGAACCGTTTGGTTACTCCATTCGTCGGGGCAAGTGGCTACGATGGAACAACGGCAATCTGCTAAAGACAGGGCGTCAGAGAGCAAAGTGATTACGAAAGGAAGTTAGAGGAAACATTATCAGTCAACCTATTAATATATAGAGAGGATTTATATTATAGGCACAAAGGGAAGGGGGGGGGGAATACAGAGCGTGAACACCCACCCGCGAACGAAAGGGCGTCAGAGAGCAAAGTGAGCGTCTCACCTTCGGCCGCATGCTCTCTTCCTCGCGGTTGTCCTAACATTGGAACTGACTTTGACTGATTCCTCTGCAGCATTACTGTTCACACCTACTAACATGGCATAGGAAAAAAGGTGTTCACACTCGACATTCCTAGACGGATTGACTTACGATGCTTAAAATTTTGTGGTAAGCATATGGGATTGACAATTATACCGAAGCCTAAACCAACGAGTGTTTAAACTAATTATAACCACGTGGAGATACGTATCCAGTCACCAGTGCAACGCAAACTTTAAGATTTGCAAATTTCCATTATCGGCCATTAGAATTTAACTAAGCTTTAATTCATTACTATGTAGTACAAAAGATGATAATACCAAGCCTGACTTGAAAATTTCGAATTTTAAGTATGAAGACAAATTTTCGCGATTATTAATCTCGTGCTAAAACTTTTGCCTCTATGTCAACCGTGAGAACTGACCACGACTCTCACAACCATAATCGCTCTATACAGTTCCTCTATTACTAAAGTATCACTTAAACTACAAATACTAACAGGGAACAAGCCTGAATATGGAATTTGATGATCACTCCCTACCTATTGCAGATGAATCATGATCAGGGGTTCAAGGCTACACTTACATTACACTTATACTAACTTATACTACACTTATATTAACTTATATTATACTAACTTAAGTATACTTAGATTACCCTTAAAATTACAGTACTACACATGGATCCCTGGGCTGACTACAGGGCCACTCCAGATCTCCTTTAACTGCATCTCCTCCAGGGGTCCACCTCTATGGGGAGAGAGAGAGTCCCACTCGGCTACAGGAATGGTAATGAGCCAAGCCAGGGACGTCCTCCTTAGGGTATGTCCTAGAAGTAGAGGATAGGGAGTGGACAGTGGCCTTCTCTGCACTCCCCGTGCGGATAGTGGCTGACACGGTGGTTCCTCTATCTCCAGGGACTGCAGGAGGTGAATGGACGATGGCCCATTCACCCTGCCCAACACGGACGGTGGCCTGTGTTGCAGTCCTGTTCCCTGCAGAGGGGGAGGCCAGAGGACGGACGGTGGCCAATCCTCCCTGCCTGGTACGGACGGTGGCCTGTACTGCGGTGCCACCACAGGTAACAACTGAGGAGCCGTCGGTGGCCTGCTCTTCCTCATACCCGACATGGACGGTGGCCTGTGTCATGGCGCTATTCCTGTGTATGCCTGTAGGTGAGGAGCAGACGGTGGTCTGCTCTGCCTTGTACCCGACACGAATGGTGGCCTGCATTGCAGCACTTAGTCCCACTAAGGAGGTAGTCCCACCCCGAACCTGACGAGGGCTGTCTCAGCTGGGGAGTAGGTTGCTGAAACTGCTACCTTGGTGGATCATGGGTTGAGGCTGAGAGGGACATAAGGTAGCCAGGGACGTGAGCCCCTCTTTGACTGAACCTTTATGCTCTCTCCCTGTCACCTTGTGGATTCCTCCAAGGGTAGGGATTGCGACATCCCTCCCTGGTTCACCCATTAGGGTGAGCATTTTACCACCGTGGTGGGAGAGAAAGTCACGTCCCCGTGGCTGGAGGTGGTAGGTGTCTGAGAGGGCAGCTTGGTGGGTAGGCATAAGGTGGTAGAGGAAGTTGGTCCAGTGGTCGGTGGTCTGTTCTGGTTGTTGATGGGGTCTGTAGGTGATGTGGAGGGTGGAGGAGTGTTGTGCATGCTGGAGGAGGTGAGGTGTCCCGCGTACATGCAGGTGTTTTTCCTGGGTTGGAATCCACGTCATTTGTTGGATCCTCATCGTTGGTGATGGTGGCAGGTCGGCATCCTGTGGCTGTATCCAGGCTAGTAGCAGTGCTGCCCCACTTTTATATGGTTTTGAGGTGCAAATCCTCCCCCTGGGGAATTGAAGGGGTGGGATTTTCCACTGTGCTTGGTGTATAGGGAGGGTGATAGGGGTGTGTTTGGTGTGTGGGGGGTGGGAGTGGGTATTTTTGATGGTGTGGGTGATATTGGGGGTGTGGGTGAAGGTGTAATGGTATATCTCGGTGGTGGGCGTGAGAGGTGGCTCAGATCAGGTCGTTATGGTGCTGAGGACCGGTGCTGGTGGTGACCAGAGGCATGATGTGGTGCCTGAGCGTGCTGAGGGCGCCGGTGGCTGAGTGTGGGGTTCCGGAGGGGGTGTCGGGGTGGTGGTGAGGGTGGGTGAGGGGCGTGGAGGAAGTGAAGGGGACGATTTGGTTGGTGTGTGGGTGGCGATGGGAGGTGTGCATTGGTGGGGGCGCGGTGAGAGGTCTGGTGGGGTCACAGGGCTGGATGGCTGGGTTGGTGGTGGTGGATTGAGGGCAGGAGGTGAATCCTGAGGTGAGGTCACTGAGGGTGAGGAGGGAGGTGGGGGGGTGAGGAGGGGGAAGTGGGTGAGGGAGAGGATGAGATAGGGGAGGGTGAAAAGTAAAAGTTGTATGAGTCAGATGCAGGGTGTGGGGCGGCTGCTGATGGTGAGGTGGAGTGGTCGGTTGAGGGTTGTGAGGGTGGCGGTTGTTTGGCGGCGAATGGGTGCACGTCGGTTGCGGTATGTGCGATGCGTATCGAGATACTCGATTGTGACTTGGTAGAGGTTGGGGATGCTGGTGATGGTGTAGGGTCCCGTGAAGCGTGGTGAAATCTTGTTGGGGGTAGAGACTCAAGCAACTGCGACTAAGTCTCCTGGTTTGTAGGGGCTGGCTGGGGTGACGTCGGGTTGTAGGTCTTGGCGTTTTTGTGGATAATGTAATCGTCTTTTGAGGTGGTGGTTGGGGTCTGCTGTCAGAGATGTGGAGAGAGCCTGGAGGTGATGTCATAGTGGTAACAGGAGGGGAGCCTCTCCGAATGCCCTCCTGTGTGGAGAGATGCCGTCTTGCCAAGGGCAGGTGTTCACACCCCATTGCATGATCTTGACATGTGCTGGCCAATCTTCATTTTTAGTTTCTTCTATTCTAGCCTGCACCTGGTTGAGGAGGGTGTGATGGCTCCTCTCACACACTGCATTCCCCTGGGGCCAGTAGGGAGAGGAGTGCGAGATTTTGTAGCTGAACGTGGCGGTTAGTTCTTCCCATATTTTGCCGGTGAATTCCGGGGCATTGTCTGACTGCAGGGCTTGTGGGATACCGAAGTATGGGAAAACGTGGCAGATGAGGGCATCGGCTACTGTTAGGGCATTGTGTTCCTTGGCGGGACAGGTGACGAGGAATTTGGACAGTGTTGGAGTCAAGCACTATGTGGCTGGATTGGGTGAATAGATGGTCACCCTGCTGGTGTAGTTTGGTAAATATCTGGGGTGGTATCCAGGGGGGATGATCTTTGCTGCGCCACTGGTAGAGTAGGTTGGGCTCGGTGTGGAGAAAGTTGATTGGTAGTCGAGACAGAGCGTCGGTGGTGGTGTGTAATTTTCCAGGGTGATATGAGATTTTGTAGTTGAATTCTTCCAGAGTTTCTCTCCATCAGACGAATTGGGCATTGTGGATGTTTGACTGGTGCGGCCATTGGAGAGATTGGTTGTCAGTGATAATAGAGACCTGCATACCAGAGAGGTAGGCCCGGAAGTGTTCTAATACCCATATAATGCCCAGTCATTCTCGTTCAGTGGCGGCGTAATTCTTCCCGGCCTGGTTGAGAGTGTGGCTGGCACAGGTGATGATGTGTTCTCACCCCGCTTGTACCTGTGCGAGGACAGCACCGATTGCCCCGCTTGTACCTGTGCGAGGACAGCACCGATTGCCCCGCTTGTACCTGTCCGAGGACAGCACCGATTGCCACTAAGGACACATCAGTGTATAGCCGGAAAGGTATGATGCAGTCTGGGAAAGTGACGATCAGGGCAGTGATGAGTTTGTTTTTGGAGGCATTAGAGGCAGTGATCTGATCGTCCGTCCAGGTGAAAGGCTCGCCCTTCCTTGTCATGTTGTGAAGAGGTTTGACGATGTTGACAAATCCTTTCATGAAATGCTGGTAGTATGAGGCAAGCCCCAGGAAGGCATGTATCCCATGGACGTCTCGTGGTAGAGGGAGCTCTGCGATGGCTCACAGTTTGTCGGGGTCAGGTGCAATGCCTTCCTTCGAGTTGACATGCCCTAGGAAGGCCACGGAGCTTGCCAGCAGGGTTTGAGATTGAGTCCTGCCTGGCAGATACGTAGGAAAACTTGCCTGAGACGATGGAGGTGGTCTGCCTAAGTTTGACTGAAGACGATTACATCATCCAGATAGGCCAGGCAGATTTCCCTGGTGAGGCCACTGAGGACGGACTCCATCAGGCGGGAGAAGATAGCTGGGGCATTGCAAAGTCCAAACAGAAGAACGTTGAACCCATTGTTCTTCCTGTTGCTGGTTGAGAAGGCGGTCTTGCCTCTGTCCTCAGGATGTACAGGGACTTGCCAGTAGCCTGACTGTAGGTCTAAGGTGGAAAACCATGAGGCTTCATAGAGGGAGTCAAGGGAGTCGTCGATTCTGGGTAAGGGGGTGGTGTCCTTGGTCGTCACACTGAGTTTTCTGTAGTCCACACAGAAGCATAGTGTGCCATGTTCCTTTTTAACTAGGATGACTGGGGAGGACCATGGGCTGGTGGAGGGTGAAATCACACCAGCATCGAGCATTTCCTGGACCTGCCGGTCTTCCTCAGCCCACTGTTTGGGATTCTTTCGCCTCGATGATTGGCAAATAGGTGGTCCTGTGGCGTGGATTTCGTGCATCAGGTACGTGTGTGGCCAATGTCTGTTGGTCCTGACATGAATAGGTCTTGGAAGTCCAGGAGTAGGTGTTGGAGGCTGGCTTGGTGTGGCGATAGGTGATCGGGTAGGGGGGTAGGGTGGCGGGGGAAGGGGGGTTTGCACAAGGCTTGGCCTCTTTCATTTCTCTGATGGCTAATCCTTTGGGGAGGGTGAGAGGGGTGGTGGAGAGATTTGCGATTCGTACTGCCCTTAGGTGTGGGGGAAGGAAGATGGGAGACAATAGGCAGGAGGAGAGGGCCCCAGATGGCAGGTCTGGGGAGAACAGGACGGTGGTTCCAGTGGGCCTGTTCAGGTGGAGCCAGGCCTCATGCTGAGGGGGAAAGGTTAGGGAGGAGACGATGGCTGTGGTAAAGGTGGGGTGGGTCAGTGGTGGTGGGTGGGGAGGGGGTGGTGTGGGGGTCACAGGGG
>JAGKTI010000120.1:81686-105526 GCA_018397915.1 Birgus latro
CCACAGTTCCCCACTGCACCCCACCATTACCCCATTCCACCCCACCTAACCCTACCATGCTGTGCCCTACCCCAGTCTTCACTCATACACCACAGTTCCCCACTGCACCCCACCATTACCCCATTCTACCCCACCTAACCCCACTATGCCATGCCCTACCTCAGTCTTGACTCATACACCACACCTCCCCACTCAACCCCACCATTACCCCATTCCACCCCACCTAACCCTACCATGCTGCGCCCTACCTCAGTTTTCACTCATACACCACACCTCCATACTCCACACCACCATTACTCCATTCCACCTCACCTAACACTACAATGCTGTGCCCTACCTCTGTCTTCACTCATACACCACACCTCCCCACGTGGCATGACCGAGCTTGCTAGAGGCGGCTAGGCAACGCAGAAGGATTTCCAGACCACACACTCCTAGGAGTCCAGCAGGCTTACCCAACATGATGCTGAAGCTGGAGCAAGTCCCCTCCCACACATACATCCCCTCCCACATGTAAAGAGTGCCCTCCTATCCCTGGAAAAGGAATGGGCTTAGTAATATAAACTTGTCCCAACTATCTTGAGTCCCTCCTAACTTCACCGCTTGACCCACTCTGGGGGTGTGGGTATAGATCACACTACTCTATCCCCAGGCTGAGAGGAAGAGAAAAAGCCAGACATCGGGTCTTTAAGTTTCTGGAGCTTGAGTCGTCGTGTATCTCCCCCTTGGTCCTACCTCAAATAATTCACTACACCACATCACCCTCACAGACATAAAGACAAAAGCCGGTCCCATCTTTTTCCAGAGAGGTTCTTGTGACGGGTGTCTGTGTTATGTGACGGACGTCCCCTCCAGATCTCCCCTTCGCCCCAATTGATAATTTCTTGTATATAAATCCCACGATATTGGATGTAAAGTTGTATATAGAGGCTGGTGCAATAATAAATCTTTTATCTTGCCATCTGGAGTGTCTATGGCTTCTCTGTACTTTTAAGGTGTGCTGAATCCTGCTTTGGTGTTCCTCCCAGTTTGGAAGAACCCCATTAGATCAGAATACCACAGTATAACACTGGTGGCTAGAAGGTACTCTAAATACGGAGGGGAGGCAAAGCGGGATTTTGGTCACTGAGGTACACAGTGTGGCAGTACACAGATGCCAACATGGCGGAACTAAGGCCCCATATCCCCATCCCCAAGAGTGACCCTGAACTGTATTATATCACTAATTAAATGGTAAAACCCGTGTTGGATTTGGTATATGGGGAGGACTTGCAGAATATCATGGTATTACTACCCCATTTAGGAAGTCAGTTGCCCTGGTAGCAGGGATAGGTAACATGGCCCTAACATGGGCAAAATTTAGACAAATAGTTATCGAAACCATCCAACCATCCCATGCTCAGAGGTAGAGCATCGAGGTCGGGACCGGGGGTTTGCGAGTTTGAGCCGTGCCCGGGACTGCCATGCCGGGAGGAGTTGCACCCTCCTGTTACCTAGCGGGGCTATATGATTTCATTGTAATGTCTAGCCCAGGGAATTCTTTAATCCCTTTAATCCAACCATCCCATGAGGGGGCCATTGCACTGTTGCAACTCAGTGACGTAAAGTTTGAGGGAGACCTGGACACCACCCTAACAGATTTGTGCAAGCTCATGTCTTCAGATGCCCAGCACACTGAAGAACAAAGTAACCAACACATTTTTGCCCACTTGATACATGTCCTACCTAGAGCCATCCGGGAACATTTCACCATCCATGACATCCAAGGGTTCAATAGAGACAAAAAAACAATCCAATAGCTGTTAGGAGCACACGCAGGGAGGCAAAAACCAATTGGAGCCATGCACTGCGTCCCAGTTCAACTGAATTGAAAGACTGAAGAGTGGCGAGGTGCAAACTGCCCCTTCTATCCTCGTACCTCCCCATCTCCACAGGACAAACCACTGCAGCAAGACAAGCTGATCTTGATCAACCTTTGAGAGTTCAAGGCGTGCAATGCGTCCTGTGCCCTACACAACATGTGGGAGCAAGTCAAGGCCTGACAGAACTGGTCGAATAGATGGAGCTCACCCCCACCGCCCTGCTCCATTCCGCGTCCTGTAACCAACAACGGCACCCGGAGAGAGAACACAGAGGTAGGACTTGAGGACAAAGTGGAGCCAGCCGCTCTTCTTGATGGCAAGAACGCACCCCTAGAAGATATGGACACCTCTGAAGCTGGGCTGGATTTTTAGACCCTCCCCTGTCAGTTCTGGCCCTGGCTGGGCCAACCAGCAACCAATTCAAAATGCCAGTCTACACATAAATTAAGCTACAAGGAGTCCCTGTGCAGCTCCTAGCGGACACAGGTGCCACGTGTTTCTGCCTGTACATGCGGTACTGTCATAAAAATCAGGCAGCCTTCGAGCCCCTCCAACCCTCGTCCACTGACCTCATCGGGGTGAGGGACAAACTGTTAGCCTTGAGGAGTGAAACCTGCCCACTCATAGCAGCTACTCTGGAACCGTCCACCCAAGCTAACCACCCATTCATGGTGTTCAATTCCAAGTGTACAGCATACGACAGCTACCTGGAGTTGGACCTGCTACAAAAACTGGGAGCCACCATAGACTGCCAGCACATGCAGCTCCGATTCGGGGGCTGCCAACACGCCACCGGCCTGCACTTGGTGGAACAAGCCATCACAAAAACAAAAAAAAACACCACCGTGCCACCTGACCACCAGGCCTGGGTACTGCTGTATACCTTGGCCCAGCATTCCTTGCTCTTCTACCCACAGATGGACCAACCATTGCCGCCAACTGCTTGAATTCCCCAGCCATTCTTTCCCCCTTACGTCAATGCTATCAGTCATGAATGTCTCCAATGAACCCTTCACTTTCCCCAAACGATTAGTCGAAGTATAAGAGACGTTCAATGTCCTCCCAGAACCAACAGTACCATGGGCAAGCCTGACCCCAGCACCCTCTCCTTGCTCCATATTCCCTCTCACCTTCCCCCACAGTACCAACAGGACCTGGAGCAGCTACTTCTCCAATACCAGGAGGTCTTCATCTCGCATCCAGGAGATCTGGGCCGGACCAAGGTCTTACACCACCTCATTCCCACTACGAAACCCCCCAACCGTCGTGCAAAAAAAAAAAAAAGGCACAATGCCAAGAGGAAGATTGCCAGATCCAAGAAATTCTCAAGGCAGGGATAATAGTACCCTCCAATAGCCCCTGGTCTTCCCTCGTAGTCCTAGTAAAAAAGAAAGACGGATCCACATAGTTCTGCGTCGACTACCACCAACTCAATGACGTAAGCATAAAAGACTTCACGCTACTTCCTTGTATCGACAACTCCTTAGACTCTCTAAACAGTGCATGGTGGTTCTTCACCCTAGACCTGCAGTCGGGATACTGGCAGGTACCCATCCAGAAAGAACACCGTAACAAAACCACTTTCTCCACCAGTGGTGGCTGACTATACAAATTCAACGTTCTCCCCTTTGGCCTGTGTAATGGATTGGCCGCCTTCTGCCTTATGGAATCAGTCCTACGAGGACTCACCTGGGAGATGTACCTCGCTTACCCGGATAACATTATTATATTGGGGACACCTGGAAGGTACACCTTGACCGCTTAGGCCAGTTGCTGCACCGTATACAGACAGCAGGGCTTAAATTCAAACCATCTAAATATAACCTGGCTTGAGAGTCCATCACTTTCCTCTGCCACGTCATCTCACACAAAGGACTCGCCCCAGATCCTGACAAGCTGCGAGCCATTGTAGAAATCACCCCACCTACAGACGTCAAAGGAGTCTGTGCCTACTTTGGCCTCGCCTCCTACTATCAGAGATTTGTCAGAAATTTTGCGTCCATCGCAAAACCCCTACATGACATGACAAAGAAGGGAGAGGCCTTCCCGTGCCACACCCGTGTGGCGAATCTCATCATCATCATCATCACCAGTGGACTACCCAGAGGTTGGAAGCCTTCGAGGCACTCAAGCACCACCTCACCACAGTGCCGATATTTGCTTGATATTTGCCTTGTCGGATTATACCCAGCCTTTCTGACCATACACCAATGTCTTCCTAGCTGGGATCAGTGGTAACCTGGCGTGAGTGAGGGAGGGCAAGGAGCACATCATACCGTGCACCAGTAGGACACTGACACCACTTGAAATCAGCTATGCCGCCACGAAGTGCGAGTGCCTCAGTATGACCTGGACACTGAAGCACTTTCGATCATACCTGCTGGGCACCTTGCTCACCATCTTCATTGACCACCAACTGCTACAGTGGCTGCTACGGTCCCAGACTACCAATGCCCTCTTAGTATGATGGAGGGAAACCTTGGAGGAGTTCGATTTTGACATTTCATACCACCCTGGCAAACTCCACACTAATGCCAACGCCTTATCAAGGCTTCCTCTCAATTTGCTCCTTGTAACGCAGAAAATGGGACACCGTGCACCACAGAACACCCTAATGCTACAATGGGAGACTAACCAAAAACTGGTGTGGATGCCCAATTATATCTTTACCAAGCTGGCAAGGGTAGGAGGCCACCTCTCTACTCCTTCTGGCCATATTGTCATGAACCCAGAAAAGGTGGATGACCTCCTGACCTACCTTCAACACAGAAATGGGATCCACCTCGGACAACAGAAGTTGTTACAAACTTTCAGAGATGTCTATTGGACGCAGCATTCTTCAGCCCCCACCAAACAAGTCATAGAAGCTTGTCAGGCCTGTGCCCTGGGGAAGGACATCTCTTGAACCTCACGACCCACCAGGCACTTAACAGCCACCTGACCCTGGCAGCTGCTAGCTGTTGACGTCATGGGCCCTCTTCCATCAGAGACCACAGTCCGATTTGTACTTACTTTTGTAGACACCTATTCCACATTTCTAGTCACCTGCCCTGCCAAGTCTCACTCGGTTATTGCAGTCGCAGAGGCTCTCATCACCGATGTATTTCCCTACTTCGGCATTCTGCAGGCCTTCCATTCAGATAACGCCCCAGAATTCTCAGAGCATGTTTAGGAACAACTGTCCCAGCTGTTTGGGTACTGTCACTCCCACTCCTCCCCTTACCATCCCCAGGAAGTACCATCCGTGAGAGAAGCCACTGGAGCCTCGCTAACCAACTCCAGACCCGGCTAGTCACCCTGGATGCTGAGGGCTGGCCCTCCCAAGTGAAAAACATACCTGCCCTCGAGCAGACAGTATGGTATCACACCCCTGGAGTGGGTCTTTGGAGAGCCCCCACTGCTACTCCCATTCCAGCACTTAGCCCAACCACTAACCAGCTCCACCACCCAAGACCCGCTCTTGCACCTCAAGAACTGGCTCCGTCACATGCAGTCCTGCCAGGAGCTACCAAAGGACGAGACTCCACCAGACAACCCCTATCAAAAACTGGTGTGGATGCCCAATTACATCTTTACCAAGCTGGCAAGGGTAGGAGGCCACCTCTCTACTCCTTCTGGCCATATTGTCATGAACCCAGAAAAGGTGGATGACCTCCTGACCTACCTTCAACACAGAATACGTCAGGACCTATCTCTTCAGTTGTCACATATTGAATCTTTATTTATAGAGTGTACAAGAACAAATAAGTTTTTAGTTGGAATGATATATAGGCCCCCTAATACAAGCCTTCATGATTTCATGTTATCCCTTGAGCAGCTCCTAGAACATGTAACATCCGAACAAACTCTACCGTGTTATTTAATGGGAGACCTAAATGTTAATTTGCTTAAGCAAAATGACAACAGTGTAAACGAGTTACTGAATCTATTCTATACTTACTCCTACTTTCCAGTAATTACCAAACCTACCCGGGTGACCAGTACATCAGCATCATTAATAGATCACATTTGGACGAACGACTTAAACAACTATCAGGCCAGTGGCATCATGTACACTTCTATAAGTGATCACTTCCCGGTTTTCAGTTCTTTTTCAGTTCCCCAATATAAATCCCACTGTCCATACATTACAATAACCAAAAGGATAATAAACAACGAATTCATTAATGAATTCAAAACTGATCTAATACATTTTAGTTGGGTTGATGAAGTTAAAGGTAAAAATGTTAATGATTGTTTCGAATTTTACTTGAAAAATTTTATTAATCTTTATAATAAAAATTTTCCCATTAAACAGTTTACAGTCAAGGAAGAACATTCTAATAAGCCCTATATCACTTCAGCTATAAGGACATCAATCAAGCAAAGGAATAGGTTACAGAAACTCTATGCCAAATGGCCCCTTACTTATGAAGTTTCTTTTAAAAGTTACAGGAACCAGCTAACGACAATTATAAGAGCAGCTAAAGAAAAGTATTACACGTCAAAACTTAAGGAACAAGCAGGAAATCCTAAGAAAACTTGGGAAACTATCAATGGCCTTATGGGTAGAAATAAAAATCTTACATCTCCACCCTCCATCACCCTACACGACAGGACAACGTCGAACAGTGAGGACATAGCAGAGGGGTTTAATGAATATTTTTGTAACGTGGCAAACACCCTAGCACAAGTAAGATCAACTCCTGTTTCATATAATAACTTTCTTCCAGAACACACTAACTTTTCATTTTTCTTACGGCCAACAACAACTGCAGAAATTAATTCAATAATTCATGAACTTAAAGTAACGTCACCGGGTCATGATGACATTAATATAAAAATAATAAAAGAGTGTCGTGACAAAATTTCCCCTTTCCTTAAGTATATTATAAACGAGTCCTTTAAAGAGGGCTCCTTTCCAAAGCACTTACAGATTGCAAAAGTTGTACCCATCTTTAAAAAAGGTGATGCAAGCATGCACACTAACTATAGACCAATATCAGTTTTACCAAGTTTTAGTAAAATCTTTGAAAAAGTTGTCGTAGTAAGACTTATGGACTATCTCAATCAACATACCTTGTTAACAGACTCTCAGTATGGATTTCGCCCTAAACGCTCCACAGAACTGGCACTACATCACCTTAGCCAATGTATCTACACTGCCTTAGATACTAAAGTGTATCAGTTGACTGTTTTCTGTGACTTGACAAAAGCTTTTGACACCATCCCTCACTTTATTTTACTACAGAAGTTATTAGTGTATGGGATCCGTGGCCCGGCATTTAAATGGTTTCAGAGCTATCTAAGTCAGAGAAAACAATATGTAGTTTATGGAAATAAAACCTCTTCACAAAGACCTATTAGCTGTGGTGTACCACAGGGCTCTATTTTAGGTCCAGTACTTTTCTTAATTTACATAAATGATACAACCCGTAGTAGTGATAAGCTAAATTTCTTACTTTTTGCTGATGATACTACTATCTTTATACAGGGCCAAGATATCTTTGAACTGAGAGACACTGTAAACAGAGAATTACTTCATGTGTCTAACTGGTTAAAGAGTAATAAACTTACACTAAATATTTCCAAAACACACTTTATGGTATCACATACAAATATGATGCGACCCCCTGACATTGAAATTAAAATTGATAACCATGCAATAAATCAAACTAATGAAACAAGATTTTTGGGAATTATTTTCGACAGTAAATTAAATTGGCATTCTCATTTATATGATTTACGGATTAAAATTTCTAAAATATCTGGTGTGTTATATAAGATAAGACACTTCTTGAACTCTAACTGTTTAAGACAGATATACCTGTCAATTGTTTATCCACACTTATTATACTGTTCAGCAATATGGGGAGGGACACACAAAACATATTTGGATACCATATTCATTGCACAGAAAAAATTAATCCGTATCATGTTCCATAAACAAAGATACGACCATACTAATCCCCTCTTCAGTAAGAACAAAATACTTAAATTTCATGACATCATCCAACTTCAGACATGCTTATTTGTGTTTAAGGCAATATTTATTCATCAAGTTGATTGTGGTTTCAGATATATATCTCATAGTATTGACACCAGAAGAACTAATGACCTCAGACTCCCACTGTATAGAACATCACACGCACAACAAAGTGTCACCTTTAGGGGAGCAAAGGTGTGGAACAAACTGCAAGAGGACTTCAAGCATACCATGTCACTTAACTCCTTCAGTTACAAAATTAAAGCAGAATTATTCAGAAAATTTAATTAAATTATAATCTGATATATTAGCAATTGTTGTATTTACTAAAGTATATATGGATAGTGCGTGTATTTATTGTGTAGCTGTGGGCGTGTGTTGGTGTAGGCAGGAAAAAGGGAGTAGCATATGTACTGCATGTAAAAAGATGTGTACTGGTATGTTGTTGAACCGGGATTACATTTATTATAGGGCAATGTTACTGGTACGGGCAATGATGGAGATATTGGTATTACCAGTGTTTTCAATACATATTAATACTGTAATTATTATTGTTCAGTATTATTTCTATTATTATTATTGTTATTCTTATTATTACTATTGATACTGCTGCTGTTATTGATACTATTACTACTATCGTTACTGTAAAAAAAATTCATTATTATTATTGTCATTTATTATTTCTACTACTACTTAAAATTTTCTATCAACCAATACCATTAATGATTTCTTATGTTATTAGCATCTTATACTACCTTTGTAGGCAAAGCACTGACATTATTAGTTATTTGCTGTTAACATTTTTCCGCTATTACTATTGCTATCGTTATTTTTCTTATAACTTATGTTCATTTGTACTATTACTTACATTGATATCAGCACAGATTTTCGTATTTGAATCAAATATAACTTTTTTCCACGTCCATTCTAATCCATGAAGACAAACAAAATATGTAAATATCATCAGGTCCATAAAAGAGCATCGGCTCAATGGACCGTGGCTTGCAAACTGTATATGTATATGTATTCACTGTACGTTTATATTATATTAAGCCAAATAAATGTATCAAGTATCAAGTATCAAGTAGGTCAGAGAGTCATGGTTGCCCCACGACTACAAACTACAAACCAAATTCTTAGGCCCTTTCGAAATTACACGCATGCTGAATTGTTGCCATGTCGTTGTTGACTTTCATGAAGCCAGGGTGTACTGCAACAGGCATCTACAACGATAAAACCCACCCCCGAATGCCCAGACCAACACCAAGACCAGCAAAACGAAAACCCCCATGTCACCCAACCCCGTTGCTGACTGACCCTGATCCCCACACCCCCCCCCCAACTTTTCCCCCCATCCCCCCCCCCCCCCCCTGGAACCACCACCACTTCACTCCCTGCTTCCCCATCCACCCCACCAATGCCTAGTCCTGAGATCCCACTGCCACCGGGGTCGCCGCCTGCCTCTACCTCATCTCCAACCACTTCTATTCCACAAAACCCCAGCCACCCACCCACACCAACAACTACCAGATCATCAGCCCCACGCTCCCTGCCAGCCACTCTCTCACCCTCCCTTAACCCCTCCAGCTGCACCTCATCCCTGTCTCAACACACCACCATTCCACCCCCCTCTGTGCTTCCATCCAGGGGTTCTTCCCCCTCCCTTATCACAAGTTTTGCCTCACCTGCCTCCTTACTGCCCCCACGACCTTCCTTGATCCCGTCTCCCCCCCACCCCCATAGCCATAATTCAACCTCCAGCTCCATGTCCTCCTTCTCCCGCTTCATCAACCAAAAGAGTCACATCCCATTCTTCACCAGATCAGGCTGACACTCTCAACCCCCGAACAGATACAGCCCCACAAAACCACCCCACAATGCAACCCCCACCCCCAGTGTCCCCACCAACCCTCACCGCCACTCCCATACCCCTCACAACGCCACAACCCCCCAAAATCCAGTCCCTCACAAACACACACTCATGCCCACCCTACTACACCAATACCTCCATCCCTCATAGCAATATGACAAGCCAACCCTCAGGTCAAAGGTCACCATCCAACTTTCTGCCATGACTACAGCCATTACCATCGCCGCCATCTCCTCTAACCAACAACAGCCGAACTAAGTCAGCATGTTCGTCTGATATGCCTTCTGGGTCTCACAGGACGGGCAACAAAGAAGAATCCAGAAGCCCGAACACTTTGCCCCTGTTGCTAGCCAGCTATCCCCACCTCAGCTCTTTGATCCTCATGGAAGACCCCACCAGACAGCCCGATGAGCGATCCCGTTCCTGGTACTGCCTCCTCCACAAGCTCAAACCAACCACCATCACTAGCCAAGAACAAACATTTGACCTCCTGCCATGAGGACATAGCTTACAAGATGATGACACGGGTGGTAAAATACCCGGGGCCCCAATGCAGTTCCAGCTCAAAAGGGGGCAGAAGAAAATACATTTGCTCCAAGAAGCCACACCCGAATCACAGGGATATGAGTGTCCGTACAAGAAGGACACAGGGAGCCAACATGCCCCAGGGCCAGAAGTCCCCCTAGCCTGAAACTCCCACACCATCCCTATCACCGATCGAGTCACCAGTACCAGCAGTGACAAGGGCTTGTCAACTTTGTGCTTGCTAGAGGCAGTACATCCGAGCTTGCTGGATGTGGCTTGGCAACGCAGGAGTTCCAGTGTTCCAGTGTGTTTGCTAGATGCAGCACCCCCGAGCTTGCTAGAAGTGGCTTGGCAACGAGAAGGAGTTCCAGTGTTCCAGTGTGTTTGCTCGATGCGGCACCCCCGAGCTCGCTAGAGGCGGCTTGGCAAAGCAGAAGGAGTTCCAGACCAAACACTCCCCAGAGCCCGGCAGGCTTCCCCAACGTGATGCTGAAGCTGAAGCAAGCCCCCCCCGACACACACACACATCACCTCCTACAGGCAGGAAATACGCTCCTACCCATGGAAAAGGAATCCCGGGCTTGGCAACATAAACTTGTTGTCCTGACTGCCTCAGGTCCCTTCTAACTTCTCTGCTAGACCCACTCTGGGCACAAACCACACAACCCTATCACCAAACTAGGAGGGACAAAGAACCAGACATCGGGCCTCCACTTCTCTGGAGCCAGAGTCGTAGCCTATCTCTCCCCCTTAGCCTTATCGCCACTAATTCACCACACTGCAACACCCACACAGATGTAGTGTTAAACCCTGGCCCCCTTCCTTTTCCATAGAATACCCTGGCGAAGAGTGTAAGTGTCATATCCGGGACATCTCTCTCCAGATTTCCCCTCCCCAATCCCCCTTCGCCCCAGCTGACCATTTCCTACAGATAGATCTCGTGATCTCGGATGTAAAGATGTGTATAATGGCTAGTGAAACAACACATCTTTCACCTTGCCATCTAGAGTTCCTGTGTTTACCCTGTACTCTTAAGGTGTATTAAGACCTGCATTGGTGTTCCTCCCTGTTTAGAAGAACCCCAATAGACTAGGAAAAATACTAGTATAACAGAATTTTCAATATTTCCAAGGGGAAGTTTGGGCTATATTTAGAGCAGTAACACTATCTCTGGCCTATTTTTGGTGTTGGGAATAAATTCTGGCATTTAAGCAGATGATTTTTTTGTACTATTTTGACAATTTATATGTGACTAAAACTGAGCTTAAAGCAGTTAAACAGAGTACACTTAGTGGTGGTTGTGAGACTGGTAGAAGAGAAACTAGTGATGGGTGATGCCAGTTATTTCATTTCGATACGAAACCGATTACTTTGATGGCCAGAATCGGTGATATTGATTACCAATACCGATAATTCCAGAGCTAGGGGCGTTGGAGTCGGCCTCACACTCTGTATTAGGACTAACAAAGTAAAGCCCGTGCCACACGGCAATACGAATGAAATGCGTGAGTTGGAAAATTTGGCGGGGCAACTCTCGGCTGCAGATGACAGCGACACCGCCAGCCTACGAAGGACCACTGGGGGTGTGCAGCCTACACAGAGCAACTCCAGGCAGGAGTGGCTCATCTGTCAGAGTCCCCGGCTCCCCTCTTGCTCCCAATCAACACGACACCTGGGGAGCAGGAATTGGCACCTAGACCCAGATGAAAAATCCACTCGTGAGGTCAGGGATGGAGTTGCCTCCTCAACTCCAAGCAACGCCATGGTGCAGACCATTGTCCACACCAGGTCCGAGGTAGGACAGGCCATCGTCCGTCCCTCTGCTGCTGTCTCCTGTAGGACCACGACACA
The DNA here is from genome assembly GCA_018397915.1 of Birgus latro. Classification (NCBI taxonomy): domain Eukaryota; kingdom Metazoa; phylum Arthropoda; class Malacostraca; order Decapoda; family Coenobitidae; genus Birgus; species Birgus latro. The sequence continues at coordinate 93,760 of JAGKTI010000120.1, forward strand.
GGCCATTGTCCATGTTGGGAGTGAGGCTGAGCAGGCCATCGTCCATGTTGGGAGTGAGGCTGAGCAGGCCATCATCCATGTTGGGAGTGAGGCTGAGCAGGCCCTCGTCCGCTCCTCCCCTACAGGAGGCAGGGTAGAGTGAGCCCAGACTTATGTTTTCCCTGTAGTCTGACAGGGCAGAGGAACCGCCGTGCAGGCCATCGTCTGCTCCTGCTCTTAGGGCGTCTCCAGCTGGGGAAGTCCCTTGCCTGGCCGACCCTGTTTCCTATGGCAAGGTGGGACATACTCCTTCTCCCCCTGGAGAGGAGTCCGGGGGAGACCCCTTGTTGGAGGACCACTGGCGAGGCCCTATCCAGGGTCTTGGCTCTCTCCAGCCCGTCCCTCCAGTGCAGCTGTCCAGGTGGAGGCCTCACCAGATGGGGCGCGAGCAACGAGTCCAGTCGGTGACGTCCCCAGCGCGAGGTTGCCGTGAGGTGACTTTGTTGGCGACCCCTCCCTCCAGCAGTTGCCACAGTCCTGTCCTGACGGTGACCCCTCCCTCCAGCAGTTGCCACAGTCCTGTCCTGATGGCAACCCCAGGTTCCAGTGGGTCTAACCCTCACACTCCCTGGGGCCTACCCAGGACTCAAGGTTGAGGCCTACCTGATGAAGGGTCCAGCACTCCCTGGAGCCAGTGTCAGGAACGTCTGCTCTCCCTCTTTGGCCCCAGTCCCAAGCCCCACACATCTCCCAGGGGCTTCCAGAAGGGCGAGCCTCCCACAACACCACCAGCCAGAGATACTGGGAGATGACCCAAGCAGTGAAAGCGAAAAGTGTCGTATAAGTGTGCCCAATATGGACCAGTGAATTCCCCTGGCCGTGACTGTAATGCGTATTGTATTCTGTCTCAGTGAATTGGCTCAAATAATATCCCAGAGTGCCACAGTACCATAGGACTGGACGAGCCTTAGTGTATTCACAGTGACGGTGTACAGCGTACAGAGCACAGTGCAGTCCTTTGGCTATAGTACCGACGCTTTCCTCCCCCAGTGTAACTAAATAATAAAGTGCTCTTGTGGAAACCAAATTAACATAGAGAATACAGTGCCACCCCTTGAATACCAAATATTAACCTCTCCCTCCCCAGTGATCGGCCCTCGTAAGATAAGCTACAAGTACACCTACTACCATCCGGAGTGTTGCCTAGTGGTGAAATAGTTCAGTCCACCCCCCCCTCTGTGAGATACTGCGACACTATCCCCACACCCGCGCACCTCCGTGAGTAATAAATATATCAGTGTAATTAGTGTACCAATGCCGCCCAGTGCTATTATGCTGTTGGTTGAGAGGTCATTATAGTCATGCTTGCTAAATACACCAGTGTAACAGAAGTGCTGTGAATACTGTGTTCATACTACCATACATTCCCACGGCAGGTAGAGTCATATAACTTCTGTGTAAACTTGTCTATAGCCAATCACCAGCTAACCCATTTTTCTCTGTAATGGTATATGTAACATTTGTCTCTAGGATTATACTTTGGAATATATGTTTGTCAGCTAGTTACTGCCGTGTTTTTGTATCCTGTCCTTTCCCTAGTATACTGACCCGGTCTTGAAAAAAAAAACGCTGTAAGTCTGCGTGTTTGAGGTGTGAGAAGTCGACCTTCAGAGACGTGGCAGGTTAAGCTCCTACCATTCGCATATGCATCTGAGGGACAAGTAGCTGACCCTCAAAATATGTAGCATAACAATGAACCCGCACGAATTGGGATGATTTGCACTTTTCTCGAGATTTGCAAGCATTGGCTGAACCCGCCACGAAAAATCACCCATACTAACTCCACACAATGGCCATGAATCCCACACAATCACCAAATGATAACCGTATGAATCACACGAACATAGTCAGAACAAAATACGATAACAAACGAATTCAACACAACCTTGAAATACCCACCCGAGGGGCGAGCGGGTAGGATAATGATACACCGACACCAACACCCCCACCCAACAAGAGGCTACCACCACCCTATGAGGGGACACCGGGCAGGTGACTCTACCTTCCGGGCCACACCGGCCCATCTCACCTTCTCCTATATGCCCCTCCTCCTCGCAATTGGACCAACACCAAGTTAGCAGTCCGGGGACGTTACTCTCCAGCCGCAGCAGCCATCACCAGACTCGGGGTAGGAGTTGCTCTAGAGCAGTCCCACACAGCGGCCCAGTAACATCCGCCAGATATACTGGAGAGGGAGAGATCCTCTTCTGCCACCCACCTTCAGGAGTGAAGGCACGGTTACGTCCGTCGGACTAGCCAGTGTGAGAGCGTCTGTCAGATTTACCTCTCCTGCCCGTCCTAAGACAGGGAGCAGAGCCTTGGCAGTGTCCACCGTACCTGCCGCAGCGGAGGCACCCGCCGGGTACTCCGCGGCTGCACCAAGCCTCCGACAGCAGGAGCATGGTAGCATCCGCTGGACCTACCCGGTCGAGAGCGTCCACCGGATCTCTCCATTCTGCCGCCCCCGGGACGAGCGTCCACCGGATCTCTCCATTCTGCCGCCCCCGGGACGAGAGGTGCCCCAGTGACGTCCACCGGACTTACTAGGCAGAAGGAGCATCCGCTGGATCTCCTTCCTCCTCCCCTCCGTCCGGGCACCTAGGCAACATCCTCCGGACTTGCCAGGCCCAAGGAGCATCCACCGGAGCTCCTCTTCGTTTCCAGCATGGAGTTGCAGCGGCACCCATCAGGCCTGCCAAGCAGCGAGGGCAACCACCGATTCTCCCTCCTCCACAAAGCCAGAGGCTCCTGTAGAGAAGCAAGTCTCTGGCTCGGCCCAACCCTCCTGTAGCCGAGTGAGGTGCCCTTCTCCCTCCCCTCTCACCACCTGGGGTGGAGATTTTTCCCCTACAGATACGTCGTGGCAGAGTGTGTGGAGCAGAGCTGTCATGGGGATCCAGTCTGTCCAGCTGTCCCTGCCCCGTTCGCAGACGCTGATGGACTAACATGGCCATTGCAGCTGCAGACGATTCCTGACGGCCTCCTCTCCCCGATGAGACTGCAGTCCCCAGCTACCGAGGGGCATGCCACCCTCCCCAGGCCCCCCTGGGTTCCAAGGGGCCCTCCATACCCCGACGACATCCTGAGCCAAATGAAGAGCTGCCCACCTCCTGGCCTTATTTGGCCCCAGTCCCGAGGGCCCGACTACTCCCGAGGCCACCTCCCGGAAGACCCGAGGTGAGCCTCGCACCATGTCCACTGGGTGTCCCCGACGTGAGGCGGCTCCACTTTCTCCAGCCGGCTCCACTTTCTCCAGCCGGCCTCCCTCCTACACCAGGCCACCACCTGAACCTCCCGAGAGCATGAGTGTCACCTTTATCCTGACGCCCTGCCCAAACTGTGATTACCGATGTCCTCTCCCGCCGTAGTACTCCCTAGCAGATCCAGTCCCTTGTGAAGTTCCTCCTCCCCTGTACATGCCCCCCTGTGAGTGACATCCACCCCTGTCCCCCACGTGCCCCAGTTCACGAGTGTAACAACTTGTGACTTCCCCAGTGACTCTCAGTGAACTCTTGTCAGTGCAAAGGTTCAGTGCTCCCATAGTGTTATGAGGGGAATACACCCAAGGACCACCCTTTGGTCGGAAAAAGACTAAACTGTACACGTAGCTCCAATCAGGACACTCAGTGAGCCGCAGACTTATAATTCCCAGTGTGCCACCCTGCTACATTGTGTGTTGCCTTAATTGTATTATAAGGGATTCTGTAAGTGCCACATGAATTATTCTATATTGTATTGTGTCAGTCAATCTGGTTAATATATGTGCAATACTGGTTTTCCTGTGTTTTTGCCCTGCTCCTTTGGTATATGGTATATGTTCTAGAACCCCAGAGCTTGTGCCTGTGTCTTATGGTGTGAGAAGTCGCACCACAAATCACAGAAGAAAACCTGAGGTTTGAGCCTGTGTATTACGGAGCAAGAAGTCGCGCCATAAAACAGAGCGTAACACTGGTGGCAAGCGGTGGTTCTTGATCTGGCTTTAAATAGAACTCCAAGGAACAATCACGGAAAGTATCAAAATGGCTGCCAAAACGCACATACCCATACCTAGATTCGACCCCGACCAATACGATATCGACATATACATGTGTATGATCGAACCCTTACTGGACATAGGCTCTGAACATGACAAAGAAAAAATAGCAGTGACTCTACCACACCTCGGCAAATTAGTCTCCCACATCACTGCAAAAATAGTCCCTGAACTAACATGGGCCCATTTCAGGTGCACAGTAATTGAAACCACCGCACCATCACTAGGAAAGGTCATCACATTGTCACAACTCGATGCGCTCACATACGACAGAAACCTGGATGACACCCTCATCCAGGCCAGGCGACTCGTCACCGCCGCATACCCAGGAGCAGACACCACTACCCCGGGACCAACTCATCTTCATACCCTGTTAAGAACCCTCCCGAGCACCATAAAAGAACACTTCTTAATCTTTGACCCAACGGGAGACCTTGACAGGGATGTCCAACTTATCAGGCATCTTCTCGCCCTTCGCACCACCTTACAGCACATCAGCGCAGTGAGCGACATCCCGACGAATCCGGCACAACTCCCCAAACCATGGATGCCTCCCAGACGCAGTAGGACCAGGGCACGCCCTACCAAAAAGCACCCCCCTTCTAAAGAAAATACCAACCATATTTACATAGATCCGTGGGAATTTTCAGCATGTAATCACTGATGCCCCATTCATGACATGCGGGAACAACTCATTGCTGCCAAACGGAGACCGGCTACCCAAGGCCACCACACAGTCTCCTCCATCCTGTATCACAACACTCCCAGCACACGTCACAATCAACGTGTATGTCCTTTTCGCCCCCCACCTGCCTCCTCTCAACCATGCCACATCCACTATCTCACATCATTACACTCCACACCCTCCCTCACTCCCCCCTCTACAATCACACCTCCCACCTTACCCTCCACCAACTCCACAGCTGCACTACACACACCCCACTCACCCCGGGCGACCTCACCCCCCACCCCAGCACTCACCGCCACACCACCACCACCAGACATGAAAGCCCCACCACCCAACCGGAAAACCCCGTGCCCCCCCCAGCCACCTCACCCCGTGACCAGCCCTCCACGTCACCAACACCTGCCCTGACCACCGCCACAACTACACCCACACACTCCTCTCCCCCACCAAAATCCTACACCACACCCCACACCAGCTCCCCATCCTCAATCACCACCACACCACCACTGCCCAGCACAATAACTCCACTGCCCAAACCAAGAACCCCCCACCCCATCCCAACTATCTTACCACATGGCCCAAGCTCCTCACCACTACCACAACCAGAGCTAGCTGTCTACCCCGCCCACCAGCAAGATATGCCACGACACCCTCACCACACAGACAATCCACCTCCAGCTCCCCCACCCCAAAAATCTCGCCCCTAACCCTCAAAACTCCTCGCAGCATGTCCCACCACACAACACATCGGGGTCGTGAGTAGATTCCCCACCAGACCATCCCCACCCATCCCCAAACAACAACCAGCCCCAACGTGAGCCGTCCCTGCACCTGCTCCAGCTCCTCCAAGGGCTCACCCTACGAAAAAGCGGTTTCCCTCAAAGGAAAACACCAACTAATCACCATCAACCCATGGGAGCTTTCAGCATGCGGCAGCCGCTGCCCTTTACATGATATCCGTGAGCAACTAAAGGCAGCACGGAGAAGGAAACCCAACCCGCATGGATGCCGCTGTGTATCAGCCGTCAATGAAGATGCCCCAGACCCTGACTTCCCCCTCATCGAAGAAAACAACCCCGACCCTGAAGAGGGCAGTGAAATACCCGACAAGGCGTTAGAGATGGCACTGGATTTTTTGGGCCGCTCCCGCACCTCCCCACGGTGGCGGGGGCCACCTTGTGAAACTACCTTCCCCCCCCCGGTCTACGATAAAATGAGACTCAACGGGGTCAAGGCGAGACTGCTGGTGGATACGGGGGCCACCAGGTCATGTCTCTACATCCACTTCTACTCCCGTCACAAGTCGGCCTTCGGCCCCCTCCTCCACACCTGAGCCCACCTCATAGGTGCGGGAGAAGGCTCACTGCCTATCCGTGGGGAAACATGGGCCCTAAAGACCAACACCCACCAACAAGCCTCGACCCATCATAGATTCATCATTTTTTACTCCTCGTGCCATGCCTATGATGGGTACCTGGGCTTGGATCTCCTCCAGAAGCTACACACTCATATCGACTGCCACGGTAGGTGACTTCACTTCCGTCAACCTCCCTGCCAGCCCCCAGCCCTCTGCAAGTGCACAAAAACCCCCTCGTCGTTGAGCCCAACCACGCCCTCCCCCCCACTGCCCCCCCTCGGCCACCCAACTTTCCCCGCGACTGTTGCCTCCACCCTCACCATTCCCCCTCATCATGAGGCTTGGCTTCCTCTCAACAAACCCTTAGGGGCCTACACCCTTTTCTCCCCAAACATACCCACTGGGCCTCTCTCCTCCTGTTTGATGTCACCTACCATCCTCCCACCACACATCGGCACAGTAAAGATCGCCAACTTAGCCACCACGCCACTCACCCTGCCAAAAAGGACTGCTCATCAGCGATTTAGAAGAAGTTGAGCCTTGTACCGCGCCCCTCTCCAATTCACACCCCCCCCTCCTCTCTCCCCGACCACCTGCCCCCACACAAAGCCGAGACCCTTTACCATCTATTCCTGGAATACCAGGACCTGTTTGCAACGAGGCCCGCAGACCTGGGGCACACGACATACTTAGCCCATGAAATTCACACCACTGGGCCCCCCATCCGGCAACCATCCCACCGGAAGAATCCACACCAATGCACAGAAGACTGGCAAGTCCAAGAAATGTTGGATGCAGGCATCATCACGCCCTCCACCAGCCCCTGGTCTTCTCTCGTTGTCCTTGTCCGGAAAAAGGACCGCACCCTCAGGTTCCGCGGCGATTATCACCACCTGAATGACGTAACCACCAAGGATGCCACCCCCCTCCCCCAAATCGACGACTCCCTAGACTCACTCCATGAATCCACCTGGTTCTTCACACTGGATTTCCAGTCTGGGTATTGGCAGGTCCCTGTCCATCCCAAAGACCAGGGGAAGACTGCCATCTCCACCAGCAACGGCAAGCACTATCAGTTTAATGTCCTCCCTTCAGTTTATGCAACGCCCTTGCCACCTTCTCCCACCTGATGGAGTCCATTCTCAGCGGTCTAACCTGGGAGCTCTGCCTGGCTTACCTCAACGATGTCATCGTCTTTAGTAAAACTTGGGGCGACCACCTCCACCGCCTCCGACAAGTATTCCAGCGCATACGCCAGGTGGGGCTAAAACTCAAGCCCTCCAAATGTGTCTTGGCCACCAGATCCATTGCCTTCCTAGAGCACATTTTCTGGGGGGGGGGGCATTTCTCCGGACCCGGATAAGCTGCGAGCCATCGCGGACCAGCCTCTTCCACAAGATGTTCATCGGGTCCGCGCCTTCTTGGGGCTCGCCTTTTACTACCAGCGATTCATAAAAGGATTTGCTGACATCGCCAAACCCCTCCACGACCTCAGGAAAAAGGGTGAGCCTTTTGTATGGAGCGCCGACAGGATAACCATGTTCAACACCCTGAAGGCGAAATTTGTCTCAGCCCCCATCGTCGCTTTTCCCAACTACGACCTACCCTTCAGACTATACACGGACATCTCGCTAGTGGCTATTGGAGCCGTCCTAGCTCAAATTCAAAAGTGGCGCAGACACATCATAGCTTGTGCCAGCTGACAGTCTGCCACCCAAAATGCACAACTCATCCACTGGCGTGAGGCACCGGAAGAATTCGACTATGAGATTGCCTACTGTCCCGGGAAACTACACACTAACACGGATGCCCTCTCCCGCCTACTTGTCCAATCCATTCTACACAATCCCATCTTAATCCAACGCTGGCAAGTTAAGGACCACCCGGCCTGGATCCCCCGGCACCTGTTTACCAAACTCCACCTCCAAGGGGACCACCTGTTCACCCCATCAGGCCACCTGGTCTTAGATCCAGATTCAGCCCTCGACGTCCTCACCCACCTGCACTTAGATAACGGGATTCACCTGGGCATCAAAAAACTCGCTCAAGTCTCCTTTTGACCTCTACTGGACTCCCAACCCCACTGCCCTCACGCAGCGTGTCACCTTGCCTGGGGAAGGACATTACCCGTTCCGTAGGTCCTGCTGGAAAAATCACCACCCATAAACCATGACAGCTGTTATCCGTCGATGTTGTCAGTCCCCTATCACCTAGATCCGGCTACAAGTACAGTATTACATTCGTTGACGTGTACTCAAAATTTCTGGTTGCTTGCCCGGCCAAGGAGCACACCACCGTCGCCATAGCGGACGCCCTCAATGTGCCATGTCTTCCCCATCCATTCAGACAAAGCCCCTAAATTCACCGGGTGAATATGGGAGGAACTTTCCATCCTGTTTGGTTTCACTATCTCCCACTCCTCCCTATACTGGCCACAAGGAAACGGGGTGTGTGAGAGGAGCCACAGAACCCTCCTGAACCAGATCAGGACCAGAATCCAGACCACCCAAGATGAAGACTGGCCAGCCCACGTCAAAATTATCCAGTGGGGTATGAATACCTGCCCCTGCGACAACGGCATCACCCCCCATGAGCGGATTTTCAGCGAGGCCCCGCTCCTCCTACCACTGCGGCAGCATCTCCAGCCCCCTCTCCCTTCCCCAACCTCTGACCCCCTACAATACCTGAAACGGCAGCCACAACACCTCCACAACCACCAAGAAATCCAGCCCAACTCGCCACCATCCAGTCCCTACAAAACGGGAGATACGGTGTTTGTCGCTCACCTCCCCACCCCCGATAAGATCTCCCCACGTTTCACGGAGCCCTATAAGATCACCCGGGTCCCCAACCCCTACCAAGTCGTCATCGACTACAACGGGACCTCCCGAACCTACAGGAATCGCCATGTCCGCCCCTACAAGGAATCCTCCCCTCCATCCTTTCCCTCTCCCGCCCCCTACCCCAGCCTGCCACCCAAAACTCACCTCGCGGCCCCGGAACATTTCCCATACTATTCCTCCCCGTCCCCTTCCCCGCCCGTTTCGGCCACCTCTTCCCCACCCATGACCACCTCCACTCCCATGTCCCCCACAGGCACATCCCCAACCACGCCACGCCGCTCATCATCTCCCACACCAGCACCAACTTCCCCACCGCCTACCATGTTGTCCTCACCACGTGTCTCCCCACCATCCCCCGCCCCGGGAACTTCCACATCCTCCATGCCGCGACCCGCACCTGACAAAGCTGCCGTCTCACCAACCCCCGCCACCACACTCACCTTACCACCACAGACTCCGCCCACCACCACTCCCGCGCCCCACTCCCCTTCCCCGCCGACCCTGCGTTTAACCATCACAACCACTCGTTCCGGGCGCATCTCATGCCTGCCATCCCGATACATTTCTACACCCACACCAACCCCTTCACCCCCCCCGAGCAATCCGCCCACACCAACACCCAACAACTCTCCTATAACCCTTCCCCTCCACCAGGCCAAGTGGAAAATCCTGCCCCACTCCAATCCCAGGGGAACACCAGCTCCACAACAACCCGGGCATGTAAACCGGCCTCGCCTGCCCCTGAGCAACATTCTCCCTGGAACCACCACCACCACCATGCACGTCCAGGGTGTAACCTGGATCCCATCTCAGGGACGACACCACCACGTCCGGGGCACCCAACACCTGCAACGACTCCTTCAGCGCGCACACTGCCCCTCCACACTTATGCCTACCATCTGCTGCCCAATCTCACCACCCAAAACTGGACAACCTTCCTGTACCACCTCACGCCCCTCCACCAAACCAACAACACCAACATAACCATCTCCAGCCACGGGGACGTGACTTCTCCCCAGGAGAGGGTTGTGAAATGCGTGAGTCGGGAGGAAAGGATGCAGACGACAATGACACCCCCAGCCCCCGAAGGACCACCGGGGGTGCGCAGCCTACACGGAGAGGCTCCGGGCAGGAACAGCCCACCTGTGTCACTCCCCGGCGCCCTTCTTGCTCCCAACCGATGCTACGCCAAGGTAGCAGTAAGAAGCACCTAGTCCCTGGGAAAAATTCCAGTCAGTGGGTCAGGGATGGAGTTGTCCTTACAACTCCATGCAACGCCGTGGTACGGGCCACAGTCCGTACCAGGCAAGGGACAGAACAGTTGCCTACCCGCTACAGGGCCATGACACAGGCCATAAGCCGTGTTGGGTAGAGGCAGAGCAGCCCATTGTCCGCTCCTCTCCTGCGGTCTCCCCCAGTAGTAGCGCCGCGACACAGGCCACAAGCCGTGCCGGGTCCAAGGCAGAACAGGCCATTGTCCGTCCCTCAGCTACTTCCTCTAGCAGCACCGTGACACAGGCCACAAGCCATGTCGAGCACAAGGCAGGACAGGCCATCGTCTGTCCCTCTGCTGCTGTCTCCTGTAGGACCGCGACACAGGCCACTATTCGTGTCGGGCAAAGAGGCTGAGCTGACCATCATCTGCTCCTCCCCTACAGGAGACTCCTTTTCCCCTCGAGGTGACAGGGTAGAGTGAGCCCTGACTCGCATTTTCCCTGTGGTCCGACAGGGCAGAGGAACCGCTGTGCAGGCCACCATTCGCACGGGGGAGGTAGAGTCGGCTATCATCCACTCCTTGCCCTCTGCTCCTAGGACAGCTCCTGATGGGGAAGTCTCTTGCATGGCCCACCCTGTTTCCTGCGGCTGGGCGGGACATACTCCCAGTCCTCCAGGAGATGAATCCGAGGGAGACCCTTTCTTGGAGCTGTGGCAAGGCCCTATCCAGGGCCTTGGCTTCCTCCAGTCCCTCCTACATGGGCAGCAACAGCAGCCGAGGCAGAGGTCCCACCAGCTGAGCTGCCGGTGACGCCCCCAGCCCGAGGTCACCGGGAGGTGACCCTGACGGTGATGCCGCCCTCCCGCAGTTGCCACAGTCCTGTTCTTCTGGCGGCCCCAAGTTCCAGCATCCTGGGACCCCAGACTCCCTGGAGTCTACCCAGGACTCCAGGGTGTGACCTGCTTGACAGTGGGGCCCAGTCCGGCACTCCCCGGAGCCGGCACCAGGCCCGCCTACTCTCCCTCTTCGGCCCTAGCCCCTAGCCCCGCATTCCTATGTGGGGCTTCCAGAAGGGTGAGCCTCACCTCACTCCACCAGCCTGAGGTACCGGGAGTCGGCCCACCAAGTATAGTGAAAAGGGCCGTAATAGTGTGTGTAATAGTGTAACTCACCAGGCCGTAACCGTGACACATAGTGACGTGAATGTGATGCCCAGTGTATCTCGCATCAGTGTATTGGCTCAGTCAGATTCCCAGAGTGCCTCAGTGTGTAAGACTGGATGAGCTTTAGTGATCCTCAGTGAAGGTGTATAATGTACAGAGCACAGTGCGGTCCCTTAACTGTATCAAGTAACATTCCCTCCCCTAGCATTATAAAAGAATAATGTGCTTTAGTGGAAACTAATGATCATAAAGAAACTGTGCCATCCCTTGCATTCAATATATTTCCCTCCCCAGTGTATCGGCACATCGCTGAGTAAACCTATGTGTATCTAGTTCACTTACGAGTGTCGCCCTAGTGCACAGAAATAACCCCGCTCTCTGTGTGACATCGCGTGTGTCTCTGTCCGTGATATACCCACGTGAGTTAT
>JAGKTI010000120.1:105642-118553 GCA_018397915.1 Birgus latro
ACGTGCTGCGAATACTGTGTTCATACTACCAAACATTCCCATGGCCGGTAGAGAGATAGTTTGTTTCTGTGTAAAACTTGCCACAAGCCAGTCACCAGCTAACCCAGTACCTATGTAATGGTCAATGTTGTATTTGTCTCTGGGAATATACTTTGAATATATGTTTGTCAGTGATTACTGCCTTCTTTCTGTGTCCTGCCCTCTCCCTAATATACCGATCCGGTCTTGAAAAAGAACCCTCTGCAAGTCTGCGTATTTGGGGAGCGAGAAGTTGACCGTCAAAAAACGCGACAGGTAAAAACACCTGCCTCTCGCATACACATCTGAGGGACAAGTAGCTGGCCCTCAAATACGTAGCATAACAGTGTGTGTGTGTGCAAGTTGAGCGCAATTCAGACGGTATTCGTCCTACTATGTAGTTGAAGGAGATACACGAATAATTGGATTCGTTTCGTGTGCTAGTGTGTTGCAATTCGAGTGCTGATTGTGTGATTCGTGTGCACGTTGAGTGCAATTCAGACGGAATTTGTCCTACGGGGAAAGCTTACTCGATTAATCAGGTTCCATTCGGTTGCCAGACTGGCCTAATTCCTGTGCTAATTGTGTGATTCGTGTGCAAGTTGAGTGCCATTTGGACGACATTCGTCCTAAATGTGACTGGGGTTAAGACTTACATGAATAATCAGCTGAAGTTCATTTGGCATTCTGATGTAATTTGAGTGATATTTGTGTGACTCGTGTTCATTTCGGTCAATGATAAACTGGCCAAATTGAGCTGAATCACGACAGATCCCCACACAAATAACACGAACGTTAAACGAACGTTACACGAATCCATGACGAAAAAATTTAACGTTTTTTTTTCCCCACGAACATTCGCCTCAAAAATAAGGTGCCTCTTATTTTGTTGCCGAACTTGGCCGCATCCCAGACAGCCGTCAGACCCACCCACAGTTCTTCCGAATCAAAAGACGAATAGAGGCGAATAATGTATAGGCGAATTTTGGGCGAAGCGTAAAAATTTGATTTTTTTAACGTCATCCTGATTCGTGGCGGTTCGTACTGCCGTGTGATGCGAGTTTAACAAGAAGTGTTGTCAAGGCGCAGCAAACCCGTCCCTGGTGGTCATTTTAGTGCTGACTTATACACAGAACAGGATATCTAGTCAAAGATGTCATACCAAATTTGGAGTTGAAATGCGGAGCATCAATACATGGCAAAATACCAAAACTCCCCATCCACCTTACCTGGCCAAGACACCTACCCCAGGAGGAAATACCCATGGAGCGGAAATGAGCGGCACGGGCTCAGTACAAGACAGGTGCACCTGCATCTCTCCCGCACGCCCCTCTCGTGCTCAGGTGACTCGCCGCAGAGGTTACAGTCACGGCAAATTACACCTCCACCAGACCGGCCATCGACAGGTTCAGGGTGAGGCTAATTCTTTAGCCCCAGCCAGCACCCTGGAGTCAGCCACCAGCTGCCCACTTGCTGCTTCCCTCCCTCAGCCATACCGGGTGACGGCCACCTTGCCGCCCTTGCTACAACTCCACAAAAGGAGGTAGAGTGACGATCACCTTGCCGCACTTACTCACACCAGGTGACGGCTACCTTGCCGCACAAGGGGAGGAGACAGACACCAGCCACCCTCGCTATAACTCCACAAAAGGTCAAGTGATGGAAACCTTGCCGCACTCACTCGCACCGGGTGACGGCCACCTTGCCGCACTCACTCGCACCGGGTGATGGCCACCTTGCCTCACACGAGGAGGGGACAGACACCAGCCACCTTTGCTCTAACTCCACAAAAGGAGGTCAAGTGACAGCCACCTTGCCACACTCACTCACACTGGGTGACAGCCACCTTGCCGCACACAGGGAGGAGATGGACACCAACCGCCCTTGCTCTAACTCCACAAAAGGAGGTCAAGTGACGGCCACCCTGCTGCACCTGCACTCCTGTGATGGCCACCAGCCGCATGAGGGGTGTAGTCCTCACAGGTCACAGTGCCCTTGGGCAAGCAGCGGCCACCAGCCGCACTCTGTCCATCGGAAGCCAGGGGCACGAGCCCTTAGTGATGTCCACCAGCCGCTCTGCCAATCGTGCCCTAGGGGACTCCGCGACGGGCACCTGTCGTGCCGGGGAGGGAACGACCACGGTCGCCCCTCGCCCCCTACCCCAGTGCCTTCCCCACCTGAGGATTTCCTGGGCCTGCTGGAATCCACCTACAGCAGTTCAGGTACCCTCCCCCTTTCTCCCAATGGGACATCCTCCACCTGAAGCAGCAACTGGAGGAGGTTTGGCAAGGGCTCTTGGTGCCTGGGGTTCTTGCCCTATGGCTCGACTCTCGGCAGCCCCAACCCGTCGGACTCTGCAACAACGAGCTGCCGCAGCCCACATCTGACGGAGGCTCAACGGCGAGACCACAGCCCTCGGACCAGTCGAGACATCCCCAGGACCCCTGGGCATAACCTTCCAAGCCCCACCCGACGACCTCCTGCCTGGCATAGTAGGTGCAGACAAGTGCGCCTGCTCTCCTTGTTCGGGTCTAGCCACTAGGCCCAAGCCTCCGGACCCCTCAGGATGGGTGTCCACCTACCACTGCCCTCAGACCACTCCCGGACGAGATGAGAACGGCCTGGGCCCACTGATGAGGCCCCGGACGAACACCAGCAGCCCGGCCTCCTGACAAAGGCCTTCCCGGATGCTCCAGTGACCTGGGGTCTCCTGACACAGGTCGCTGTTCTGGGCCACCCCCACTACCGCCAGGCCTCACCCTACAGCAAGCCCCAGTCACACTCTCCTGTCGCTGAGTCCTCCAGCCCTATCTTTCTGTGTATTATACATGTAAGGTTTGTTGCCCTGAGTTTTTATGCCCTATTCCCATTGGTTGCCTTAAAGACTCCAACTCGGTCTCGAAAGAGGACCCCGCTTCAGACTCCATGTCTAAGGAACAAGAAATTGTACCCTTTCACATGCAGCACAACACTGGTGGCCAGCGGTGGTTCTTGACCCAGTGGGTGGCAACAGGGAACAAGGGAAACTTCGGCAAAATGGCAACAAAACCGCACGTCCAGATACCTAAATTCGACCCTGAGCAATATGACATCCACACGTGCTTGGAAATAGTAAAACTACTGTTAGACACAGCCTTCGAGACAAACAGACAGAAAATAGCAGTAATGCTACCACTGCTGGGCAAAGCAGGAGTGACAATTACACCTAAGATTGCCCCGGAGTTGACATGGGTGGATTTCACCAAGCTTACGACGGAAGCAGTCACCCCCTCATTAGGGAAAGTCGTAGCACTAGCACAGCTCGACTCCCTCACCTATGACTGAAACCTCAACGACACACTCGTCCAGGCCTAGGAACTCATCACCGCCACATACCCGGAATGCAGCAAGGAAACCTGGGAACAACATGTCTTCAATACCCTGGTCAGGATTCTCTCCGGTGCTGTTACGGAGCACTTCACAATTCATGACCCAACGGGAGACCAGGATAAAGATATCCAGCTCATACCCTCCTGGCTGCCCGTACTACCCCACAACAGATTGGCACAGTGAGCAAATTCCCCATGCAAAAAGCAGCACCACCACGCACCTCTCGCCCACCTCCAGTCCAACCAAGCCCTCCGTCAACACCCTCCATCCCCAAGGCCCATCCCTCACGCAAGTGCCCCGACACAAGAGACATCAACTGGATACCCATCAACCCATGGGAGTTCACCACATGCAGCAACAAATGTCCCCTCAACGACATCAGGGAACAACTTAAAGCTGCTCGGAGGAAATACACCACCCAGAGACGCCTTAAGTGTGGTCGTTCGACAGAAAATCAGAGAAAGAAAGAAAATCAGAGAGAGAAAAATAGAGAAGCGAGCGAAGCAAGCTACAGCAACAATTATCAAGAGGACCACGATGATGAAGAGGGTGAAGCACACTTTTAGTGAGAATGTAACGCAGATGGCTGACCCACACGCCATCCGACCACCCATGGACCCACCGACACACTCACCCTACTCACCTCACTTACACCACACACACCAACCAATTCATGAAGATCATGTAGCCTCAGTTTTAATAAGAGATAAAGGATATCGAAAAACACTGAGACAAGTACAGATTTTTTAGGCATCTCGAGAAATTAGAAGAAGCCGTGGAATAGTGAAATAATGAATAATGAATAAGTGAAGAATGAGTAATGACAGGACAAAAGCCAGATCCATCCTAATGGAGTCTAATGGTTCTTTGTGCCTTGTATGTAGGTCAGAGATAGGAGAGTAGTGACTAAGAATCAAAGGGTGACCGTGTCTAGTGTAGATTAGTGTTGCACAGTGGACACTGTCTCAAAATGTTGTGGACTAGACCCGACTGAAGACACTGAGAGAGGTGAACGAAGGATAAGAAGAGTAAACGCCCATTTCCACCCCCTGTACTCTTCCTGATGGTGAGACAGAGGGTTGGAAGTTAGTTAGGTCTGAGAGTGCGAGAGGTTGAGATTGACTGCTAGGGGAGATCCTGAGAGAGAGAGAGCAGAAGCCTGCCTGGACGCCCTACCATGTTGAGACAGGGGGTGTGTTGGTCTGCGGTAACAGTGAGTAAATATTGTTACTAGAGAATTAGAAGACCTAAAGCTGCCATCACACTGGACCAAAAGTGGCTAACATGCGAGCAGCTTTTGCGAGACAAAATGGCTAGCAGAGTCGAGTGTCCGTCACACTCGCATGTTCTTGCAAGCCGAAACAGCTAAAGCTGCTGTCACACGTGCACAAAACTGGCTAACATGCGAGCCAGTTTTGCGAGCCGCTAGCCAAACTGACTCACAGTGAGCGAGATTTCGCTTGCGAGGCGAAGTGGATAACAATTCTCACTCACAGCTTGTTGGTGGGATTGGAACTCAAATGAGCCTATGTTAATTTTGTAATCGGTGAGAAAATATTCTGTTATTCATAGAAGGAAACTTAAACTAAATTTGTTAAGTAAATACAATTTAATTCTTGTGGTTTTTATTCATTTTTACTTTTTTTCTTGTAACCAGAAATAAATATTCAGACACTCGGGTGGCCAGCCGCGGAGGCTGTCTGCTTTGTCTCCAAACAACAAGTAGAAATCAGATTTCGATATGGATCCTGCAGCAAGGAAAACTCTAGTAGACTGCTTTGTGGCTCTGGAGTTGCTAAAGTACGTGAAGCGGTTACAGAAACTGAGGAAAAGGGAGTGGGTACTCCGTGGTGGTTTGTTTACAAATGTCCACGGGGCGCCAAGGCAGACGACACTGTTACCCGTTTTGGCTCGCAAGACACAAGCGTGTGTGACGACAACTCGACTTTGCTAGCCGTTTTGCCTCACAAAACTGGATCGCATGTTAGCCAGTTTTGTGCACGTGTGACGGCAGCTTAACAGTGTTGTCTGCCTTGGCGCCCCGTGGGCATTTGTAAACAAACCACCACGGAGTACCCACTCCCTTTTCCTCAGTTTCTGTAACCGCTTCACGTACTTCAGCAACTCCAGAGCCACAAAGCAGTCTACTAGTGTTTTCTTTGCTGTAGGATCCATATCGAAATCTGATTTCTACTTGTTGTTTGGAGACAAAGTAGACAGCCTCCGCGGCTGGTCACTCGAGTGTCCGAATATTTATTTCAGGTTACAAGAAAAAAAATAAAAATGAATAAAAACCACAAGAATTAAATTGTATTTACTTAACAAATTTAGTTTAAGTTTCCTTCTATGAATAACAGAATATTTTCTCACCGATTACAAAATTAACATAGGCTCATTTGAGTTCTAATCCCACCAACAAGCCATGAGCGAAAATTGTTATCCACTTCGCCTCGCAAGCGAAATCTCACTCACCGTGAGTCAGTTTGGCTAGTGACTTGCAAAACTGGCTCGCATGTTAGCCACTTTTGTGACAGCAGCTTAAGGAACACTGTGAGAAAGAACAGAGTAGGAATAGAGAACTGTGAGAGTGTTGTAGAGCAGAGTCGTGGTAGAGTATAACAGGACGGGCCAGATAAATGTGTGTTTGTTAAAGTAACCTGTTGTTCAGTGATGAAGAGAATAATTACCTAAAGGAATATCAGTGTGTCATGATTAAGAGAATATATTGAGTAATAAGATAACTGTGTGAAACATATTCTTGAGAACTGAGAGTAATAAAATAACTGTGTAAAGTGTATTTTGATGATTAAGGGTAATAAGGCAATTGAGTTAAAGTGTATCTGCGATAATTAAGAATAATAAGATAATTGTTGTGAAGTGTAATACTGACTAATAATAATAAAATAGAATATTGGTATAAAAGTAGTTCTGTAATGTAGTAAGAATTAACACTTAGTTAAAGTGGTGTTATAGAAACTGAGATGTTATATTAACATGGTATTATATTGGAGTAATATCCTTAGAGTTATTCAAGTACTAATAAGTGATAAACTTAGTATTATTTAAGTGCTATTATATAATTAGTGTCAAATCTTTAATTAACAGTTTAATGAATTTAAGAGATATAAGGAAGTAGTAAATAAAGATTAACACTTATGTGAGAATAGAGAATATTATGTAAGGAGGTTATATTTTAGCTGCTAGAGTAAAACTTATGCTTAATTAGTTGATTTAAGAAGTTTGGTTGTAGTGTTGTGTATTATTGTAAGGTGGCATGATTTAATGATTTTATTAACAGAGTAAGATCATACAATAGTCAAGTGACTTAGAAACTGTTAAATGAAAGTGATGAGTTTATTAGTTGTGACTTGGTGTATAAAGTGTACATAGTTTATAGATAAAGAAGAAAAGGAAGGAAAAGAGTTTCATCCTTGGAACCCCTTCCTGTTAACTCAGGGACGAGCCGTTCCCACGTACGCCGGCCTTAAATGGACTTGTGAAGAATTTGCATATCGTTGTGTCTGACTCCTTACTTGCAATTGTCCAATGCTACCTATCCTAACCTAACCTATCCAAATCAGTTCTAACTTAGCTTTGTATAATATAACTTGATATCAATTAAAGGAAAAGAATAGAGAAAGAGAAAGTCAAGTAGAGGGGCACGAAATATTGGTGGCAGCGGTGGGATTCTAAGGTGAAGAGACTCGCATTCAGACTGTTATGAATATAGGTCCCATAAGCCCTCCACGTACTCCATCGCCAGTGTCTCGGGGCTTAATACAGAGTCCGGAAGCGTGGTTTAGAGTACGTCGGTATGCATCAGAAGAGGCACTACACGATTACTTAGCGCGTCTGAGGGTACCGGTACCACTTGAGGTGACACACCATTTTCTGATCATTTATTGGATTATTTTGAAGAAGTTAGGAACATGAGTAGAGCTCAGTCTCCCATGGGAGGCGTGGCTGCTCCTAGCCCCCCCCCCTGCCCATGATCCCTTACAGAACCTTGCCGATAAGCTGTCTCAGGCTTTGACCGGTAATGCTATGAATAATTATGCGAAGATAACAGGTCTTCCTTACTTTTGTGGTGGAGAGGAAATATCACCGGAATTCCCTCAGTACAGATGTATAACAAGTGCAAGATGATGGGTACAGACTATAGAGGATATGACGAAAGGAGATCTTTGGAATGACGAAGGTAGACTGGAATTAGCCAAAATGCATAGTATGGGCACTGCCTACTCACATCTCAATACAATTAAGAACGTTGGTACAGACTGGGCCACTGTGAGAGATGACTTTGTTGCGATATATCCTGTTGCTGCACGAACCAGTACAGTTTTAAGAGAATTAGGATCCGCAGTTCATTCTCCAAGAGATTTTTCATGAATTTTATGCGCGCCTTGAGACTTTATTGACTCAAGCCAATGAGGTAGAGCCCGGACATGAAGACTTTGTCAAAAAAGTAGCTGCAAGTACGCTACTTAAGAGAGTGCCGGCTGAAGTACGGGATATGTTGAGTGATGTAGATTGCGAGGCTCCGCGAAGGATCTTAGCAGCAATGACGAAATATGTCAAAACACATCCTAAATTAAAATTGCTGGAGCGACCGGAGAAAACAAAACCCAACATAAATGTAGTGACAACAGAAAAGCCGAAACCTCGTACTAGTCCCTCTAAAAGTAGTGGAGCACAGGCAGTGAAAACACCTCCATCCATTACTTGTTACTCTTGTAAGAAGACAAGGCATATCGCTAAGAACTGCCCGCTGGCAGAGTGCTACTACTGCCATGGCAAGGGCCACATTGCTCGAGAATGTACTTGGAGATTTGGCCCCACCTATGGTCAGGCAGGAAGATGTTACAACTGTAATAAACCTGGTCACCTGGCTCGACAGCGTTGGGCAGGAAGGAGGAGAATGCCAGAGTGGGAAAGAGACGATAATAGAGGAAGAGGGCGAAGTGATCAGTGGGGACAAGCTTCGGGAAGTGGACCGTCAGGCGGACCGTCAGGTGTTGCACCTCGTGGTCAGAAAAAAAAAAAACGCCGACCCAATTCCGGTCGCCTCACTAGTGGGCTACGAGAAGTTAATAGCAATGTTGGTATATGTGAAAGGCCTAGATGACAGCATCTTAGCTTTGATTGATACAGGGGCTGCTAGGTCATTAATTACAAGAGAGGTATATCAACAGTTAAAGGAGAGCATTGAACAAGATGACTGGGAATCGGAGGAAACAGTCAGACTATTTAATGTAAGTGGAGATGAGATACTTACTGACGGAGCTATAGAGATTAAACCTCGGATTGGGAATAAGTGGTACAACCATACTTTTATTGTTGTAGGAAGCTTGGGCTTACCAGTACCCATGTTGTTTGGGATGGATTTCATGTTAACTACCCGGATGGAATTTGGGTCAAATCCTCTGACTTTGTACATAGAAGGTGAATCAGTGGATATTATCCCTCTAGAGTATAAAAGTGTGACAATAGTGAGCAACGAGTTGGAGGAAACTCACGTGGACGTGGAATTGGCAAAAGCTGTGATACTGACGACTACAGAGTTAAGTCCATAGACTTGCAGTACTGTCATTTTACAGGCGAAAACACGACAGAGCGAAGCGGCTATCTTTGAACCTCAGGAAGGATGCATGTTAGCGGCTACATTGTGTCCAGGGTTAGTGTTGTTACAAGAAAAAGTTGGGATCCCAGAACAAGAGAGATCAGAGAGAGGAGAGAAGGCACGAGAGGAATCACGATTTCATTTCAAAGTGAGATTCGTTAATCCTAGTCCGGACAGGATCGAACTCAAAGAAGGTACGTGTCTAGGTCATGCGAAACCATGTAATAGAGTATCTTGGGATACAGCCTAGATGAAAGAGCTCAAGCTACAAATGAGAGAATTCAGGAGGATTTACATCAGGAGTCATGATGAAACAAACCCGAATGGCAGAGAAAGCATGAATGAAGAAGCTCTTTGCCTTAGTTAATAGTATGTTTTCCCCTCAGAGCAGAGAGAATGAAGCCTCAAGGACACTGATAGTGAAGTATCCGACAGTGTTCACACTGGAGGATGAACCTTTAAATGTGACCCCTTATTATTATCATGAAATAGTGACTGTGACACCGGAGATAACCTATAGGAAACCCTATCCTATTCCGGTAAAGTATCATGAAGAAGTGAAGAAAAACCTGCCTGAAAACTATGCTAGAGCAGGGAGTTATACAACCCTCCAGGAGTCCTTACAATGCACCCTTGGTACCTATTGCCAAGAAGGAGGGAGGATTGAGGTTGTGCTTAGATTTTAGAAAGCTAAATGCCAATATCTGTGAGGATAGATTCCCTCTTCCTAATATCCAGAACATCTTGGCACAGTTAGGAAAGAGTCGTTATTTTAGTTGTTTGGATCTTCATCAGGGGTACCACCAGATACCATTATCAGAGGACAGTAAGGAGAAGACAACCTTTTCCTCCCCCGAAGGCCACTGGGAATACAATGTACTTCCCTTTGGACTAAAGGAAGTGCCAGACGCATTTCAGAGAGTAATAAACCATGTGTTAATTGGACATACGGGTTCCATCACACATGTTTACCTGGATGACATAATCATTCAGGGTGAGACTTGGGAGAAGCATGTAGAAAACCTAAATACAGGTACAGTGTTAGGAAGAATGAGTGATGTGAATCTTTCTTTAAGATTGTCTAAGTGTCACTTCTTCAAATCAGAGGTAGACTACTTGGGACATGTTGTTACTGCCAGTGGAATAAAACCACAACCCCAGAAGGTGAAAGCTATTCGTGATATAGCTACTCCCAAAACCGTCTGTGAGTTGCAGTCCTTCCTCGGAATGACCAACTACTACCGACGGTACATTCAGAATTATGCTGAGAAGGCTGGGCCACTCATAAAACTGGCGGGTGGTAGAAAGAATAAAAAGAGAGATAATACCCCAATACAGTGGAGTGGTGAATCAGAGACTGCGTTTCAAACGCTGAAACAGTTGTTAGAGGGAGTGACTGCAATTTCCAGATTTCACAAAGAAATTTGTGTTAACTACGGATGCTTCCTCTTCTGCTATAGGAGTTTTACAACAGGAGGAAGATGAAGGTCACTTACGATCCATCACATACTTCAGCAGGCGATTGAATTCTGCCGAGGTGAAGTAAAGCACTATAGAAAGAGAGGCTTTAGCCATAGTATATGGTCTCCAAGTGAACAGAAGTTTAATATTAGGTTATGAGGTGGAACTTTGGGTAGATCACAGACCTATGGTCTGGCTGCTAAATGCGACTAGCCCAAATGGAAGAATTGCTAGATGGCAACTCTTAGTGGCCAAGTATAACATCAATATAACCTACATTCCAGGCAAAGATAATGAAATACAGGAGTTAGGGGTTGGAGTTGGAGCCACCAACCACACGGCGAGCGAAGCAGACGACACCAGCTCCCCCCCCCAGATCACTGGGAGATTACCGCCAGCGCAGCACAGCTGGGAACAGGAATGACCTACCTGTTCAACTTCCCAGCACCCCTCTTGTGCTCAGGTGAGGGCCCGGAAAGGTAGCAGTCGCCGGCACCTTGTCTCCAGCGGGAGCACAGCTCTGCAGGTAAGGGGTGGAGTTTACAACTCCACACAGCGCCGCGGTACTGACAATTGTACCGGGTACGGGGCAGAATTGGCCATTGTCCGTTCCCCAGCTGTCTCCCCGCCACAGGGCCCCGACACGGACGTGTGTCGGCCAGTCTCCTGTAGGCGTTCCCCCAAGAGCGGCACCGCGGTACTGGCCACGAGCCGTACCGGGCATGAGGCAGGATTGGCCATAGTCCGTCCCTCAGCTGCTAGTGACCAAAGCTCATTGATACAGGCCATAGCCGTCCAAGAGCTCACCTCCTCGGCGTTAGCCACGAGCCATGCCCAGCCTAACACAGTGCAGGCCACAAGCCACCAGGGAAATAGGCCCAACACCGTGCAGGCCACAAGCCGCCAGGAAAGTAGACCCAACACAGTGCAGGCCACAAGCCGCCAGGAAACCAGGTCTAACACAGAGCAGGCCACGAGCCGCCAGGGAAGTAGACCCGACACAGTGCAGGCCACAAGCCGCCAGGAAACCAGACCTAGTGCAGTGCAGGCCACAAGCCGCCAGGCAGCTATCCCTACGGTCACGCAGGCGTTGGTCACGCTCGGCCCAGTACAGAGCAGGCCACAAGCCGCCAGGACATTATCCTCCCCGTAACCCATCAGGCATTGGCCACAAGTCACGTCGGGTCGGGAGCAGAGCTGGCCATAGTCCGCTCTTCTCCTACGGGAGCCCCAGCAGTCGGAGAAGGCCCTACACCCAAGACGTGGCAGAGTCTCACCCAGGACCTTGGTTCCCTACAACTCCACCCGGGTGACCAGCTGCTGGACCAGAGCCCCCGCAGACCTCGCAGCCGCCACCGGACCCCATCCACCACTCCCCCGGGCCGAGCTTCCCGTGAGGCGTCCCTGACGGCACCGCCGCCCTCGAGACGTTGCCGCAGCCCAGCCGCCCTGGGTTCCAGTCCCCTGGGTCCCCTGCTGCCCCAGGAGTTGCCCCGCACACCAGGGCGCGACCTACTGGTGGGCGAGGCCTCCCGACGATGCTCCCAGATCCGACGTCAGGCCCGGCTCCTAGCCCTCTTCGGGCCGAGCCCTTAGCCCCACAGCCACGTGTGGGACCCTGCCCAGGAGCACGCCACTCCGCCCCTGTTTCCCTCCTGACGCAGGAATCGCCCTGGGCCCGTCAGTGTCACCCAAGTGAGTGGACTATCTATATATATGTGTGTGTACCCTTAAGCTCAGTTCTAGTGTGCATCTACAGGTATCTTATGAGTGATTCCCTACAGTGTATCCTCAAGTGAAGTGACCAGGAACCCCGAATAAGATTGGACATGCCGATAGATAGAACGTGGCCGGACCTATATCGAAAGATAGAGTCCTGCCGCCCTAGACAGCCTCAGTGATAACCTAGACTTGCCCCTTTTGTGTCTTTGTGCCTCGCGCTATGTTCCCCCTCCCTTGTGTTCAGTCAAACTTGCATCAGCCCCTTGTCTCAGCCGCGTGGCCGACCCGGGCAGGCCAAATACCTCAGTCCCCCCTGTTAAATACCTTTACGGGCAACCCTACCTGTGATAGACTTCCGGCTGCCAGTTACCTGAAGTACAGGTGTAAAGTAAGATATACATGTATACAGTGCCGTCCAGTGCTGTACGGGTTTTAGAGATTGTGTCAAAACCATTTCTGTGTTCGAAGATATAAATGTGTTGTATGTAACACGAGTGTCAGGTGAATAGTACCATACTTGAACAAGAAGGTAGAGTGACAGATAGCAATTGTGTACAGTGTTCACTTGCCCCCCCGGCCAACCCTTTGTAATATCTGTGATGTATTATTTTTCTGTGTCTTATGTCTAGAATACATGTGTGATACCCACTGCCTTGTTTTTGTGTCCAGTCCTGCTCTTAGGAGTTACCTCCCGGTCTAGAATAGGGACCCGCTTTAGCCT